>JMFS01115008.1:0-10593 GCA_000699545.1 Podiceps cristatus
AACCCAAAACATTCTATGACTCTATGAATATGGGTCAGTTTTTTCCAATATGGAATGGGGCTGGGGGATAGGGCATGGAGACAATGCTTGATAAAACCAAAGCTCTCCAGCAAAGTATCAAGCTCTTGACAGTTGTGAAAGCATAGTCGTGCTTCCATAATATACGCTCTCAGATTCTGAAAATATGTGTTTAGATGCTGAAGATCTCATTCTCTCTCACTTCCTGGCCTCTGGTTGATTTTTATTCCATTAGATGATTTAATCTTTTTTTGAACTGTATTAAACTTTTGGCTTCCCCAAAGTCCCGTGGCAGTGTGTTCCAAAGATTAATCATTCATTATTAAAGACAAAAAAAAAATGCTTTACTTAACGAGCTTTGAACCTGCTGCCTAATCAAGTTATTTTGTACCTTAATTTGATTCTGGGGTTATGAGATCTATTGAGCAATGTTTCTATCATTCATGATTTTATGTATCTTAAATCCAGAGAGCACTAGTTTATTTAATTTTACTAAATGTTTCTTTTACACACTGTGTTGGTGATGTGAGAATTTGTGAGGGAGAAAAATAACTTTCATGCAAGGAGTTTTTTAAACCTCCCCACAGCAAGAGTGAGCCAAATGAGCTGTATTTGGTAGTGGCTATAAGTAAATCACTGCTTATTTACCTGACATAAAAAAAAAATCCTCCAACAACCTTTTACCAGGGGCACATTTTAAAGTGCTTCACAAATTCCCTGTTAATTTAAGCAAACCTTACACTAAAGTAATTATGAAAATGTGAGATTTTTTTAATTATTATTTTTGTTTAGGTCTCTCACAGTAAATACAAATTCTGCAAAAACAATTACAAGTCATTCCTCATGTAGTTGCGATGAAAATAGATGGAGACCTTATATTAAATTAAGTAGACTTAAACTGCAGCTCCTTCACTAATAGTAGCTTGTTTGTTTTACTGTGGTGAAGGTGAAATATAAATTATTCTTCCTCCCTTGAACAAAATTAATTACTTCTAGTGCAGTGCTATTACTTATGAAGAATCATTTAATGAAATATGTTTAACAATGTACAGCATGTGCACATATGAGGCAAAAGAATACCTGCAAGCACACAAATACTCTCAATGAACTACTTTGGTGCTAAATGTGGATATTCTGTTGGGCTAGCATGATATAGTGTCTCTCTTGGGGCTTGAATATAACTAGAGTTCATGAAAAATCCAAAACACTTTGGAGAGAAAAGAGGTGATAGAGCAAAACAATACACCTGTATTTTCAGAGAGCTATCTTTGAAAATGTTATAGATGTTGTACGGTAAAGCTGAAGGTTTTCATACTAAAACTGTTTAGCAAGGATTATATAGGGGTTGATAGATAGCCTAAATCATCTATTAGAAAGGGATAATGTATCTTATCTGCCTGATGGATGTTTTTTTACCTTGCTTAGTCTCTGGACAAATGAGAACAGAGAACTACCACAGAAGTGTGAAATGTTTTCTGTGTGGCCTAAGAGCTGAATATTAAAAAAAAAAAAGCTTTAATGTCACAGCTTTCTCTTTCATGAAAATAGCATATGCAGAGCCTCCCAACAGGGTTTTCAGACCAGACCCTTTTTTTTAGGTAGATGGAGCAAGAAAGGAATCTTTCTGTCTAAAAGATGACATTGAGTTAAAGTGGTGGCAAAAATCCATTAAGACATAATCAAGGTAGTGGCAGCACAATCAGAAGGAGCACATTGTGCTCCAGGTGTTACTATGACTGCTGTCACTGCAGAACATGAGCAATCTTCAGACTGTCTTTCCTTCACCCTTACCACTTGCTTTGTTGGTACCATCATAATGTTACCTCTATTGCATAAGACTGTGGCTCTTTGTCAATTTCTTAGTTGATGCATATTATGTCAGAAGTTTGCCATGAAACAGCTGAACCGTGTTTTTCTCCATGAAAAAGTTACTTCACCTTTCTTCTTTTAATAATGTGACTCATAAGAAAATAATAATTGGCTCACTTACTCTTAAGTGTATATCTTGCAAACACTACCTGAATTCCAATACCTTAGTGCTGCTTAATTTAAGCTAAGCCCAAAGTGTTAACCCTAGCACAGATTCTGTTTTCCCAAGGCCCTGTATACACGGGTGGCATCTGTGTCTCAGCTCAGTGATGTGGTAGAAGAGGCACAGGCAATCCTCTTCTTGTCCTTTCCCTCAACATTTTCCGTAGGAGGATTACGTGAGCATGGAACCCAAAAAGAAGCTACCTTATGCTCCAACCAGGAGACCAGTCTTGGTGATCGATCACACTGCAGATTGATACATCAGTCTAGACATATCATCCAGTGCTATCACTTCACTCATCCTTGAGGAGCAATCAGTGAGCTCAGGAAAATCTCCCTCATGTGCCCAGCCAAAAAGAGCTGGTGCCCAGCAAGCTGTATCCTGTCTAGTGGAGGGATTTCATGGAGGAGAACACAGCTGGACCTTAAATAGGACCCTTGTTCAACTCTTTGATGGCTTTTAATTAGCTGCTAATGTATTTGGTATTTGTTCTTTTATTTATTTTTTTTCCTTCTCCAGAAATAAGTTACAGATCTAAGTTTATTAAGTCCATCAGTTATCTCAATATAAACATGATTTTTTATCGAACATCTTTTTCTCCCCTCCCATATACATCATTTACACTTAAATTTGAACTTAAAATTCTCAGCTAGAGAGACTTCTACACATCTGAGGACATAATTAACCTTTGGTGGTGGTGCTGTGTATTAGTTTAGTGAAGTCTTGGATGGGGAGAAGGGATACAACCTTTGAGCATGGGTATTCTTTCGTCCTTCGCCTAAAAATTCCAAAAGTTGATTTGATCTAATTAACACATGTATCAGTATAAATCATTAAATTATGCTATATTGTATTCCACAGCTTCGATCTCCTCATGACTATAAATGCAGGTTATATAATGTACTATCTATCATAATGAATAGAGGAATAGTAATTCAGCAAGTTTTCTAAATCATTAAATTCTGAGATTACTAGTGGGAGATGAAGGACTATGAACAATCCCTTTGTGGCATAAGCCAGACAAACAGGGAATACAGTGAGGTAGAAGGGAGAAAGTAGATCAAAGTGCAGTGACAGATCCAGAGTAGCGTTCAGGCTGAGAGTGTCAGTGTGCTTATAAAGTATAATATCATTGCATATCCTTGAGAGGCTTAGAACTATGCCTAATAACAACTAATGTCTAGCATTCATTAAATTGATTTATTATAAATTACTTTTTATTCAACCAATATATTGCATTCTGGCATGGACCACTCTTCATTTAAAGTTCCAATGATAGTTACAGTACTATGAGACTAAGAACCAAGAAATATTTGGAAAATAAATTAATAATAAACCAAACCAAGTTTTTCTTAAAGACAGCACATGTGAGATACTGATTTTTGGCCTTGGGAGCAATCACATACAAACCTAAAAACCTGAAGATGTCACAGGTAGACAGGCAGGAACCTCTCAATACCATGATATACAGTATGATAAAATCATACTGAATAGTTTGGCAATATTTTAACTAAAACACAAACAAATACTAATTCATCAGATTCTGTCACCATTGCAGTAGAGAAATTTGCCTGCAGACAGGGAGGTACTTGCATATTCTTTACAATGTGGAGCTACTTCAAGACCAAATATTCAAACACTGCATCTTATATTTAGCTCAGTTTGGGACAGATTTTTTATTGCTTTTATACATGTGTGGAACCCACCTAGGACCAATCTTATTGTGTTTCATGAAGTACAAAGTTGACCTAGGATGCTGCTTCTGCCCCCAAAAACTCAACAGAAACTAAATAATCATGAGCTACTATAAGAGAAGATAATTCCAAAACATGAAGTAACTTCCCTTGTTTATAGAACAGAATTTGGCTAGGAATAAATAGGTACCCTAATACATTGGCTTTTCATCACCTCTGGATCATCCTTGGTTGGCTGTGGACCAAATGCCTAATTAAGGTCTCCATTGACATTTATTTATCCTACCTCTTTCTCTCTTTCTTTTCTCACTTTGGAAATAGTGATTCTAGAAACAGCTTTTACAGTCTCCTTGATAGTCTTATTTTAAACCATAATTCAAAATTATTTAACATATCATGTTATATAGATCTTAGATCTATATATCTAGGAATCACAGAATCACAGAATCACAGAATGGCAGGGGTTGGAAGGGACCTCTGGAGATCACCTAGTCCAACCCCCTGCTAGAGCAGGGTCACCTACAGCAGGTTGCACAGGAATGTGGCCAGGAGGGTTTGAGCATCTCCAGAGAAGGAGACTCTTTGGGCAGCCTGTGCCAGGGCTCTGTCACCCTCACACTAAAGAAGGTTTTTCTCATGTTTATATGGAACTCCCTGTGTTCCAGTTTGTGCCCCTTAACCCTTGTCCTGTCGCTGGGCACCACTGAAAAGAGTTTGGTCGCATCCTCTTGACACCCGCCCGCCCTTGAGATATTGATAAGCAAGGATGAGATCCCCTCTCAGTCTTCTCTTCCCCAGGCTAAACAGTCCCAGGTCTCTCAGCCTGTTCTCATAAGAGAGATGTTCCAGTCCCCTCATCAGCTTTGTAGCCCTCCACTGGACTCTATCCCTGTCTCTCTTGAACTGGGGAGCCCAGAACACAGTACTCCAGATGGGGCCTCACCAGGGCACAGCAGAGGGGGAGGATAACATCCATCGACCTGCTGCCCACTCTTTACTTGATGCACCCAAGAATACCATTGGCCTTTTTGGCCACAAGGGCCCACTGCTTACTCATGGACAGCTTTCTGCCCACCAGGTCTCTTTCCTTGAAGCTACTTTCCAGCAGGTCAAGCCCTAACCTGTACTGGTGCCTGACACTGTTCCTCCCCAGCTGCAGGAATCTACACTTGTTCTTGTTCTTGTTGAACTTCACCTGGTTCCTCTCCACCGAGCTCTCAAGCCTGTCCATGCTGAATGGCAGCATGGCCTTCAGGTGAATCAGCCATTCCTCCCAGTTTTGTGACATCAGCAAACTTGCTGAGGGAGCACTCTGTCCCTTTTTCTAGGTCATTGATGAATATATTGAGTAAGAATGGGCCCAGTACCGACCCCTGGGGAACACCAGGGCCTCCAAGTAGACTCCACACCATTGATCACCACCCTCAGAGGTTGTGGTTCAGGCAGTTTTCAAACCACGTCACCATCTACTCTTCTACCCCACACATCTTACTTATGAGGATGTTGTGGAAGACGGTGTCGAAAACCTTACTAAAGTCGAGGTAAACAACATCCGCTGCTCTCCCCTCATCCACCCAGCCAGACATGCCACCATAGAAGGCTATCATTGGTCAAGCACGATTTCCCCTTGGTGAATCTATGTTGATTTTTCCCAATAACCTTCTTTTCCTCCATATGCTTGGAGATGACATGCAGATTAATCTGTTCTATCATCTTTCCAGGGATGGAGGTGAGGCTGACTGGCCTGTAGTTCCCTGGACCTTCTTTCTTGCCTTTTTTGAAGACTGGAGAGACAGTGGCTTTCTTCAGTCCTCAGGCACCTCTCCTGATCTCCCTGACTTTTCAAAGATTATGGAGAGTGGCTCGGCAATAACATCTGCCAAGTCTCTCAGCATTTGTGGGTTCATTCCATCAGAGCCCATGGATCTGTGGCTGTCCAGCTTGGCTAAGAGATCTTTGACCTTTTTGACCTCAATGAAGAGAAATTCTTTCTTTTTCCAGACTTTCTTTCTTAACTCCAGGGTCTGCGATACCTGAGGGCCAGACTTAGCATTAAAGACTGAAGCAAAGAAGGAATTAAGTAGCTCTGCCTTCTCTGTATCCTCTGTCACCAGGGTACCCAACTCATTCAGCAGTGGGCCCACATTTTCCCTAGTCTTCGTTTTGCTGCGAGTGTACTTGAAGAAGCCTTTCTTGCTGTCTTTGGTATCCCTTGCCAGGTTTAATTCCAAGCGGGCCCTAGCCTTCCTCATTGCATCCCCACTCACTCTTAACAACATTCCTATACTCCTCCCAAGTGGTCTATCCCTTTTTCCACGTTCTATAGAATTCCTTCTTCTGATTGAGTTTTTCCAGAAGTTCCTTGTTTATCCATGCAGGCCTCCTGGCTCCTTTGCTTGATTTTCTACTTGTTGGGATGCACTGGTCTTGAGCTTGGAGGAAATGGTTCTTGAATGGCCAGGTCTCTTGGGCCACCCTACCTTCTAGAGCTCTAACCCATGGGATTCCTTGAAGTAGGTCCTTAAAGAGGCTCTCCTTGAAGTTCCTTGAAGTAGGTCCTTGAAGTTAGCTCTCCTGAAGGTCAGGGTAGTGATCCTACTTCTTGTCCTACTTTTTCCATGCAGGATCCTGAACATGACCATTTTGTGGCCACTGAAGCCAAGGCTGCCCCCAACCTTCACATCCCCAACCAGCCCTTCTTTGTTAGTACCAGCTCCAGCAGCACTCCTCCCCTTGTAGGGTCATTCACCACTTGTGACTAGAAGTTATTGTCAATGATCTGCAGGAGCCTCCTGGACTACGTGTTCCTTGCTGTGTTGTCATTCCAGCAAATACAGGGGTGGCTGAAGTCTCCCATGAGAAACAGGGCCTGTGATCATGAGGCTACTTCCAGCTGTCTGTAGAAGGCTTCATTGACTTCCTCTTCCTGATCAGGTGGCCTGGAGCAAACACCCGCAACAGTGTCACCTATGTTGGCCTGTCCCTTTATCTTTACCCATGAGCTCTCAACCTGTTTCATAAGGGATCACTTATGAACACCAACCTCCATGGCTTAGTTCAAGAAATTACTTAAAAAAAATATTTTAACCTTCATCTTTTATCTTAAGCATTTGCTTCAATAATTTTAAAATGTTCTTAACTCCTATTGATTATCAGTCTAATGCCACAGACAATCCATTTGAGCAGTGTCATGGTTTGACCCTGGTTAAATACCAGCTGCCCACCAAAGCCACTCTGTCGCTCACCTTCTCAGTTGGACAGGGAAAAGAAAAGGTAAGGAAAGGTTCGTGGGGAGGTAAGGACAGGGAGAGATCACTCACCAATTACTGTCACGTGCAAAACACAGCTTCTGCCAGCAAACCTGCTCCAGCCTGAGCTCCTCTCTCCACAGGGCCACGGGTCCTGCCAGCCTGGGCTGCCCACAGGGTCACAGCCTCCTTCAGGCACATCCACCTGTCCTTCAGTGTGGGCTCCTCCATGGACTGCAGGTGGGTGGGACTGCAGGGGAATCTCTGCTCCGGCGCCTGGAGCACCTCCTGCCCTCCTTCTGCACTGGCCTTGGGGTCTCCAGAGTTGTTCCTCTCACATCTCACTCCTGTCTCCACTGGTTAGTGCATATTCCTGGTGCAGTTTTTTTTCCCCTTCTTAAGTTCATTATCCTAGAAATGCTTCCACCGTTGCTGATGGGCTTGGCCTTGGCCAGTGGCAAATCCATTGTGGAGACGGCTGCATGGGCTCTGTCAGACACAGGGGAATCTTCTAGCAGCTCTCATAGAAGCCACCCCTCTGGCCCTTCTACCAAAACCTTGTCACACAAACCAAATACAAGCAGGTTCATTCAGAAAGTCACTTAAGCCTATCACTAAGCATTAGCATTCTCTATTCAGTGAATGACAGGTAATCAAGCTGTGTATCAACTGCTGATAAGGAAAAAACATTGTTTTTCTTTTACCTATGCAGGAGAAGAAGATAGGTTAAAAAATGAACAAGTGAGAGCTAATGGAGATATATGGTGGTGAGGAATAACTAATTGGCCTAGTTGCAGAGTGTCGCTTGAGAAACTCACACAGAGACCATTGGTAGGGGTGTCATCAAGGACTGAGTTTTCTTTAAGGATATAACCAAAAGCATTTTCTGTGGCTTCTTTTGGTCTGATAGGCATTGCTCTTTCCCAAAGGCTAATTGCTGTTGCTAACAGTGTTTCAATTTTTTTAAGGTTATACTCTGTGAAATGTGACAGGTTTTTTTACATGAAATATGGAACTGCAGTGACGAATGTTCATCCTTTTGGCACTGTCCAATGCAACTTCTTTGCAGGGCTCACTCTGTCAGAGCTGCATCCAGGTCTCTAAGTCTGAACTGGGGCTTTGTTTCCTAAGAGAATTTGGTCTGTTCCATTACACTACATAAAGTAAGATAGCAGTTATATCCAGATCTGTACTGGTTCCTCATTTGCTCTCTTTTGACTTCTTGTTGCAAATCATATACCATAAGATCACAGCCAAAACCGTTTCAGAAAAAAAATGCTACACTAGTGACAAATAAGAAGTGCACATAAAAGAAAGGACCCACGGGTATAAAATTTGACTGTCTATGAGCAAAGTCAAGAGGCTAATGCACGAGCAGCGATGAAGTTATAGCACATACAGCTACAGATTTACATATAAACACCCTTCGATACAGTCACAGACAATGCCAGGTTCTTAATATTTCCTTATGATTTAGAGCAAGAACCTTTCATATAGTTTACCCAGTGCTTGAAATAACCTTCATGTTGACACCTAAGGGGGTCCAAACAGTTTCTTCTGTCATATCAAATGTGTATGTGAGACAAGGCAAATGGCACCCTGCTTTCCTCATCATATCAGAAACAATAATTTTTCCACCTCAGTGATGAAAGGATATTTCACTGATATATATTTCATAAACCAACTATTTATAATCAATGTCAGGATGAAATTGCAAGAATTTTTTAGAAAATCAGATGAGGAGAATCTGTGCCCTCTTTATGAGAGTGAATAACAGCAGCCTTTGGCTTTAAAGGTTCAGAAGCATTTCCAATCACCATAAAAACTACAAAAAGATATTCATAAGACAGTCTTATTTTCTGCTGTGTGATGGCTCTCTTATCAGGGTATTAGTATTTGCTGTGATATCCCATTTTATTTCCTTTAAGAAGAGAAATATTCAGGCAAATGTCAGAAATTATTATATTCCATCTCTGAAAGTATGGGTTTATATGCATGTAAAAACAATTATTAACGTGTACTTTTGCTGTCTTGATATCTACATGTGCATGCTCCTTATAGTATCTTGTATTTCAAATCTGCCTAGGAGACTTAGATGTCTGGCTCTTATGTTCAAAATCCTATTTTGTTAGTACTACCATATGGGAGTATTACAAAAGCCATATTCGTAAACAAAGAAATGGTTAATGTGTTGCTTATGAACCCAGTATTTGTGTCAAGTAAGCTCAGTATATTTTTTCTGGTTTACATCCCCTGAAGTTCTTAGGTTGTTGAGCATAGCTCAGTTGATTAAATAGAAGTAGCCTACTTTATATTAGATGCAGTGTGTACACCACGCAGCCTTCACCACCAGTTCTAGAAAGGAGGAGTGCTCTAAGTTGTCTGTATCTGCCTGTCTTTGATATGGAGCATCTCAGCTGCCTCTGAACATTCATATCTTAGTCCCTCCTGCTGTGCAGGCTATTTTTTTTTTGCCAAGTACTAAGATAGCAGTCTGGTTTTTGTGACCTCTGTAGTAAATTCCATTTAACACAGTAAATGAAGGTAAATTCTATTTAGCTTACTCAGTTAATTTTCTAGACAAAGTATTTGCTGGATACATAATAACACTATTAAGTAGGTTAGTATAAATTCAATTTTCCCATCATCTCTTCAGAGAGATGTATTGAAAAAAAGGAGTACTTAGGAACTTCCAATAATTGTTTGCCTCTTCTTTTAAAAAATATGTTATAAAGCAGTTTAAAAACTCAGTAACTAGGATGTGGTTTTAGTTTCCTATAAAGCAGAGTTATTTTTGCAGTTGCAGGCTGTGATCCTCTACCCAGCTGTATGCATAATTTAAGCTAACAGTACTGCTCATGTACATAAACCAGCTTACAAATGCAAAACCATTGCCTCTTTTACATGAAGGTTACTTACTTACATTAAATTCTCGTTCAATTTCAATTTTCTTGTCAGAAAAAACAAGCTATGTAAGTAATAATGGAAAGTGTATATTTTTATTTTTTCACTGTGTGAATGATACCACACCATTTTACATTCCTACTTTACCTGTGATCTTTCATACACACGTAGAGTATGATTCTTAACAAGATGAGGTGCCACACATAAAAAGAAAAATCACACATTTGAGTACTAGAATGTGAAAAAATGAAAGTAATAATCAGACTACTCATACTATTCAAAAGAACTAACATTCAAAATGCAAGTAATTAGCATAAATTAGGCTTTATTGAGAAAACCAAGTATTTAACAATTACACAGAATTATGTAGTATTGTAATAACAAAACCAGTGACATTAGCCTAAAGTCTTGAAGCTAGCAAACGCTCAAACTGTGAGATTAATCTATGTCAGCCACATGAGACAGCTTACATGAAAATACTCTTCAGATCCCTTATATGTTATTTTCATAATCTTTTTTGAGGTCAAAGTAAAATATTAGTTTTGACTACAAACATTTAAGACCAATATGGAAACTACTTCAGTAGTTTGGAGGTGGTGTTGGACAGTGGCAGAAATTATCTAGAAGCTGGAAAACACTCAAAAAAAAGGTAAAGTAATTATTCAAGAACTAACATCTGATTTCACAGAATCATAGA
>JMFS01115009.1:0-20035 GCA_000699545.1 Podiceps cristatus
TCCCCTTCCCCTTCTCCTTCCCCTTCCCTTTCCCCTGAGAAAAATCAGCTTTCAGATGAAGGCTTTGGAGAAAATGTAAAAGTTAGTTTACCTTGGATTGCAGGTTACTAGCCCAAAGGGTTTCAGTTAGCCTTCTGAGTCACCCTGGCATGCCCCTGTGGCAAATACTGTGTGTCCTCAACTTCTGCGCTGAGGACAAAACGGCCCTACACACATGTCACATTCAGTTCACCGTTAACATGGAGTGCACTGGAAGAAAACATGCATGGGTGGTGTTCAATTATTGGTGAAGCACGGGAACACCTTATCCAAACTACTATTTCATAGCAGTAGGGCATACATTAACCAAACCATTGATTTGAATGACAGTGGGTTTGGGGAAAAAAGTGCATTCAGCCCACCTACCACAGCAATGCCAGATGAGGCATGTCCAGGAGATGGTGCAATTGTCAAGCCTTTTGTAGCTTCTCAGGGAACTGGCTCAGAGGGCTGCCTGCCTTTCCTTGGCAACTTCCAGGTTTGCATAATTTATAATTGAAATAACCACCAATTTGATAGGGTTCTTGAATTGCAAGACTGCATGTTGAAGGGTCCATACTGCTGAATGCCCTCGAAGAGATGGATGCCCTGTGCCATCAGCCTGCAGAGGTGCCTGCTTTGGGTGGAGGAGACCTCCCGCGCACATGTGGAGGAAAATCACTTCTGAGTCTCTACCAGAAAGGGAGACCTGAGGGAATGAGCCTCAGGGTTTTTATTCCTTGTTTTTCTTCTCCAGAATCAAACCCTTGTGTCTTGTTCTAAACAAGAAACTTAAGCCCATAACGGGATCCATAACGGGAGTGGGTCACTGTGTCTCACAGCACCAAAGCGGTAACCACTCACCTCTGCAGGGAAATCCTTGGTTCCCAGTTCAGTTCCCAAATAAAAGCTCGTGGGAATTGATGGCTTCTGACTAGAAAGTACAACAGGCAACATGCTGGGCAGGGAGACTGAAGAAATGATGCCATCTGAAAGAGTGCATCTCAAAATCTTACTCACACTGAGCCTTCACCACCAGCCCTGGGCTATGGGTCACTCCTGTGCCTCCAGCACAGCTCCTGCGACTGGGACACCCTTCCTTTTGATGCCAAATGGCTACTGCTCAGATGAGTTACAGGCTGCAGAAAACTCAGCTCCTATTCTCGCTTTTGCCTGAGGATACTAAACCACACATTTCTTCAAAAAGTGTCCTAGACATCTACTACTGGCTGTTTTTTGGAAAAGGGATGGGGTTTATATTCCATCTGAAATCAAGCCACAGTGTGACAAACAGCTGTTAAACTAAAGGTAAGGGAAATCAGCTGGAAATTAGAGACTTTGTTATTAAAATTGCACAGGTAGAATTTCTAGCATGAATGCCCTTTCCCAGACAAGATCCCAAACCACTTGGCTGTGGTCCTTCTCCTGCTCTTGGCCTACATCACTCTCCATCTTACTTATTTTTTGCCAGCAGCATGGCTTCCTGTGGAGAGCTAGGGCATTTTCCCCAAACTGGGGAGCTTCAAGCCAAAGACCCTGTGGCTTGGTGGTTAGAACAAAGCTGCCAGGCACATGTGGGAACTGAGACCAAACCTCCCGCCTCAAGCTGTGAAGAAGACAAACATGTCACCTCACCTGTTGCTCCAGCAGGAAGAACCTGCATTTTATGTGCAAGCCAATGCAGCAAGTGTCTCTGGGCACAGGTGAGAAATGGTCCTTAAAAAGGCCGTGTCAGGAAACAGCAGGTTTGTGAATCCTGGCAGGCTTAGTCTTGCAGTGCAAGCTGATCTGCGCAGCAGCAGGAACCAAAAGCCTGTAGATGTGCCTGGCCGAAGTCCTTCAGGCATCAGAGGAACTCGAATGTCAAAATCTCAGGTGCTGGCAGGCTCAGACAGCAGACAAAGGGGCAGCTAGGCTGTGGATGGCACTGCCTAAACCTTCTGATCTCTCTGACACTTGGTCTTTCAGCTGTAAAAAGGAAAGTAATATTTATCTTAGCGTCTTGCGAGACATGCTTGAATAATGTACCAACCCCACCAAAGTCACTGGATTTATCAAATAAATGAGGTGGCAGGATTGGATCAAAAATCTGGGTTTGGTGGGGAACAGAGCCCCATGCTCTGTTTTTTTCCAAGTGTTAGAACAAACTTTTTCAATACGCACATGTGGTTCATGGGTGTTTAGTGCCCCATGGCTGAGCATTTTTGAGGAGATAAACAAATGGATGGTCTGGTGTTCTCATGATCACTTCTTTGTTATATTCATTACATTTTTCGCTGCTGTTTGTTTTGCATGCGTAACAGAGATTCTTAGCTTCTGTTCCCCTAATTAAAAAAATGCACTGAAGAGTTAATAAACATGTATTGATTTAGGTGCATTGTAATTTGTTTTCTTCAGTTTCTTGGTAGACAAGCCCTTCTTGACTGTTTTTGGCACTAGCTTAGAAAAACCTCTTTATTCTGGGAGAATTTTCAAGCATATGCTTCAGTTTTAAAATGTACTTGAGACCCCTTGGAATTGTGGTTAAACACTTCCCTGATGATTTCAGCTAAAGAATTGGGGTCTTTAGCTGGTTTATATTTTACTTACTGAGAAAGCTCTTGTCTGCAAAAAACTGCCTTGTCTGCAACAAGAAGCTATAAACAGTGAATTAGTGAATCAATGTGATTTTAGACCAGGAAGCTGCTCTGAATTATATTTTTCAGCTTTTGGGAAATTGCATTAAGCTCTGCAAATGAGCCATTGGGGATACAAGAGTGGATCATAAAAATCCATTATGAATATCTTAGTTGTGTTTTAGTGTTGTAAAAAATAGTTTCACTGCTTGGTTGAATACTTACTGAAAAAAAGAATACAGAAGCATCTGTTATTCTGTTCTATTGGTTTGTAAGACGTGCAGATGTGCAAACAAAATAAAAGATTGTTTTGTGTGATTTGTTCAATATGCTTGAATTCATCCATGTAGTCACTCCATTGACTTAAAACTAAGAACTGCGTTTGGCTCTGCATCAATAACAGAGCAGTGGATAAATGAGCAAACCTTTTGGTTGTTTTTTTTTGTTTGTTTGTTTTTCTGTGCTGTGGGGAAATTAAAGAACAAATGAGTTTGTTGTTTATTATTGATGTGCCTAGCAGATGGAAAACATTATAGCCACCCTGCACGATGTTCATTTTTGGTACTAAGAAGTATATTAAAAAAAAAAAACAAAAAACAAGTGTCTCTATCAAAGATCCTACTGCAAAAATGGGAATTGTATGAAAAAAAAATACAGCAGATATCTGATAAATATTATATGTCTCATTCATATGCGGGCACTACAGCTCCAATATTGCAATGCACAAGACTAAAGGGAAGAGCTGCACCTACATAAATGTCTTGGGACCCTCCGCACCCAGACAGTGTGGAGGTACTGGAAAGACATGGTGCCTGCCCAAATTATGGTCCACACCTCTACCCTCCTGAGTGGGTATTTTATGCTAGCTTACACAAATTTACATATTGGTTTAATAAGTAAATAGGACTTCTCTTAAAAGAAACAGTACTTCTACTGGTGTGGGAAGTCTTGAGAGGTCTCCTCTTTTATGCCAGGTACTATCCTTTAGGCTAGAACCTCTTAGTAAAACTGGCCCTGTTTTCAGTGAAGCTTCATAAAGATTCAGGTGCAACTTCCATTGAACTTGAATATAATTAAGTTCCTTTGAAAATTCCAGCTAAGACTTTTCCACTGATAGTGGAAATAGTTTGAGGAGATTTACACACAAAAAAATAAAACATGTATGACACAACTGTTTGCAAGCTATACAAAAAACCTCCTTTCAAGAAATCCAGCTATACTGTCACTACTTCTTCCCTAACCCTACTGTAATCTGAATACTTGTGCATCTGAATGAAACCAAGGCCAGCCCAGCCCTTTCAAAAATTCTGTATTTTTAATGTTTAATCATTTCTGACTACTTATTAGCTCCTTATGTCAGGGTTTGCGCATAAAGACTCAAAGCCAGACCCAGAAATACTGACTAGCAAAATAACAGCAAAATGTAATAGAAAGAGAAAAATTTTCATTCAAAGAGACTGCTAAGAGTCATCTAGTCCAACCCGTGATCAAAGCATGTTCAAGTAGATCATGCTGTGCAAGGCCTTGTTAAGTTTTGAATATCTCCAGCGTTGAAGACTAAAACCTCTTTTGGCAACCTGTTACTGTGCTTGACCACCCTCACGGTGAAAATTTTTTCATTATACCTAATAAGAATTTTACAAACCTAATGTGCTCATTGCCTCTTGTCCCATCACTCTGCACCTCCAAGAAAAATCTATCTCTGTCTTCTCCATAGTGTCCCGTTGGGTAGCTGAAAAGAAAGCGTGTCCCCTTTGCCTGGTCTTCTTCAGGCTGAACAGATCTAAATGTCTCAGACCCTCTTCATATACCACGTGCTCCAGTCCCAAGCAAATAGGTGAAAACTGCAAAACTGTTTCCATTTTCCATCTTTGCTCTGTTTGCTCCCTCTGCTGTGCTGCTGGTCAGATTCTTCACATGCCTTCACATACCAAACACATTTCTACCTTTCACACTCTCATTTCCCAAAGCACAGCTTCCTCTAATCAAAGCAGTTAAGGAGAAAAACAAGCACACTCTCCTCCACTTGTTCCAAATTTTGGACACAGGCTAATGTACCTGAGGTGAAGTCACCATGCCGATGTGTGGGATCAGCGCAAGTTCCAGCGCTGAGTCTGGCTAACAGGTCCTTTCACGGCCTGGAAGGAGGTGCACTCCCAGGGGACTCAAAGTCTAGTCAGTCTTCCTTGGCACAGGTCAGTCCTCACCAAGGTGGAGCTACTCCCACCCCAAATCCCCCTGATCCGTAGGCATGGATGTCAACACTCTCATGTGCTGGCCAGCACTGGAATGCAACATGGTGCCAGGAAGCGAAGACTTCATGAAAAACACCAAATACTGTCAGATTTGCATTGAAATGCTGAGCTTTGGCAGCACTGACTGTACTTCCAGCTTCTCAGAGCAGAGCTCATGAGAGACCTGTACTGCTCTAAGCTCTGCTCCATCGGTTTAATACAAAAAGCTGCCCTAACAGACTATTCCTCCCATCAGCTGAAGCTGCAACACAGCATATTTCAAATCACATAAACTATTCCTCTGAATGAAGGAAATGTAGCAGAGCATTATGGATGCTCTCTGGAGGCCAGAACCCCTGCTACATGTTTGAGGACACTCAAAGCATGCTTATGCAGGATAGAAGTAACAAAAAAGTCTTTAAGCAGTGGAGTATTCTTTATTCTTATAATTAATTAATGGATATAAACATGCTGAGACAGGAGGGCTATCCCATGCTCCTCTCCGATTCACTCTATAGAGTCTTATAGAAAGTCTTGGTCATTCTACAGGAGTGCTTTGAGTTTTAATGAATGAACTACATTTCAACAACCATTTCTGTTTTGCAGTCACTTTACAGACTTCAGACTTTATCCTCATCTTTAGTCTGCTGAAGCCAGGCAGAGCCTTGTTTTCACTGCCGCAGCGGGGGGACTAGTCGTATGGATTGGGACCAGTAATGTGACATGCGGCTCACTCATGAACCTCCCTTTAATCTCATGTTATGAAGTTATTGCAGTCTTGGTGGCACACATCAGCCAATGCTGCCATCTGTTCAGATCCGCGTGTGCAAAGTGGGTTTAAGCCAGCAGGTGATGGGGTCTGGGTGCACAAGCTGGGTTTGACATCAGGATGCAGAGGGGAGGGAATCACTCTGTGCCGCTCCTGCCCTCTCAAAACAATGTCTGGTGTACCTTACTCTATCAACAAGTTAAGCAAATTCAGCACAGTGTGAAAACATCACTAATCACTTCAATAAAACCAAAATCTGCTTTCTCAAGCTGTTTCCAGGTATCATTGCTTTTATCTTTCACCACAAGCTTGTGTGAAGGGGCACTATGGAGACTTTGGCATGCTCCTGGAAAGTTAAAGCTACACAGATACAATTGCTGGTCATTTCATAAGGCTTTTATCAAGTGGTCAACTTTTATGCTGTAAAATGTTTCAATTGAGTCTTTGAAGTTAGTGTGCATTCTCTGGTGTAAATCAAACTGCAAGACAGTTTATAATTTCTGATAGGATGACAGAAATGGTAATGGATGTACTGAACTCAGAAAATAAACTAGCCACTAGAGGACAGCAGAAATCCTACTATGGCGATGCATAATAAATAATATTGAGCTATAAAGCAGCTAATAGACGTCAAAACCAAATATATAGTGATATCTGCCCAGGCTAAGATGTCTCACAGTTTTCACTGGGGAGCAGCCATTCATATTTAGTTGGATGGTGTAACTAAGAATTGTTTAAGAAATAAAAATGCAATAATAAATGTTACAAATCTTTTCAAAAATAACTTGTGGTCCTGTGCTTAATTTTATCAGAGATAATATGCTTCTTTCCATGCCATCTCAACAGACAGAGACAAATTAGTCTGGTGTATAAATCTCTGGATTTATAGATCTGTCTCCTAGTGGGAGCTAGGGTTGGGTTCACTGAAAATAAATTAAAAGCATCCAGAGAGACTGAAAATTTTGAATAGCCTTAAACAGAATAGTCCGAAGACATTTGTGGACAAAAGGACTTTTAAAACAACCATTCTTCTAAATTATTTAGTTAAATCTCAGGCTGTTGTTAGGGGAATGCATGGAAGGTAATAATTTCCTGATAAAAATTTCTGACAAGTTCAGCTGATTCTTTGTTCAGAATTAAGATATATTTGTCTCTGTCAGAGCAGAAAACCTAAAAAGGTCACACGTGTTGACAAAGGCAGCTCAAAGAGACACCCACAAGTGCTGTCGGAGGGTGGTGTTACATTCCAAGCTCTCATTCTCTGGCTAATGTGAACCTGCCTGCCCTTTGCTGCACAGATCCCTTCCTCCAGGAAGGCATTCGTCCAGGGCTCTTCAAGGTGCTTTCCAAAGACATGCTTTGACCAAGGCTTGCATTAATTGGTGAAATATTTCATTACTCTCTAATGAATGTTTAAACAATGGGGCCTTTGCTAATGCATTTTGCAACTGCATACTAAGATCAATGCCAAGACACTACCACAAACATGGTCTGAAACCAACAGATGATAAATAATCTATTGCTGCTCCCGTTATCAGATATTGGCTTGCAACCTAATAGCTTTTACAGTTTCCCATTAGACTTGCTAGCCATTCATTTAGTCCTGGGAAAGAGGTACTCTGCAAAACGAACAACAGGGATGGTCTGGCCTTGACAGTTCCGCTTGTGTCGAGGAAGCTTAACTGATCGGTGTGACCGGGGGACTCTCAATGAACGGCACCGCGGTGAACACCCACTGGCAGCATGCAAACATATCAGTGAGACAGAGTGAATAAACACAAAGTGCTATTGCCCACGAAGGAGTTCAGGAGTAAAAGCCTGTCTGGGGCCTCCTAGTCACAAGAATGACTTAAAAATCTGTGATATAAAACAACAACAAAAAGGAATATTTATGCCTGCTTTCTAGTCTGGAGGCCTTCAGCCTTTGGCATTCCAAGTGCTCTCCTGCAAGCGAGGAGGTTCCACAAAGCTGCCACATCTGGGGCTTTACGGAAAGCACCCATTTCTCCCTTTTGCCAACAGTTTAACTGTAAATTAATGACACTGCAAGAATTCTTTGAAAATCTTAAGGTGCCTTTTTGTGCAGAGTGCACGTTGATACGTCATCTAAATGAAATCTTAAATTTTACATGGAATATGTTAAAAAAAAAAAAAAAAAAGATTACTTTTTCTTGTAACTGTAGTTGTACAGTATGAGCTTAACCTTATGAGACAGATGCTAATGAGCAGGTAATCTCTCCTGGAATCCCTATATAACATTATGATACTGAGAACATTTTTGAAGGCAGGTGCAAGAAACGTGGCTCAGATATTTTCCTGGCCACTTCCCTTGCCCTAGCCCCAGCAGCTCCCCAGCAATTTGTTCTCTGTAAATCCCCCACACCTGTCTGAGAGCTGCTACAGCTGAAAACTCGTCATTACATATGATACAAGACTTACCTCAGTAAAGTGTTTGATCTTGAAAATGAGACTTAGATGCCACAGCAATAGATCTTTGATGCTTTCACAAAAGCCTGAGGTGATACTAAAAACAGGGCAGGGAATGGTCTAGAAATACTGAAAACATTTAGGAGCATGGGCATACACCAGATAAGGTTTGCTAGCTTAGAGATACTGGTAGGCTCTCCCTCTGTAGAACATTTATATGGCAAAATATTGCCTGGGTCAGTATTTTTTCTGAATAAAATAAATGGTACCGGCAAGATTTTTATTGCCCCAACAGCACCCATGCAACTTGCTTTCACTGAAATAAACATATCTAAGTGTAAAGTAAAATAATCCCCGTAGCCACCATTTCAATCTGGTAAAAGTCTGGATTTTTTATGTATAGTCCCCCCACAGAGAATGTTCCTGAATTCCTTTGTGCTTTTGAAAACCTTCATACAGCCCGTTTGCCTCAGTGTCCCTTTAACATCCTCTTCTAACTCTATTTTAAACCTATATGCCAATTTCATCCAAGGTTTAAAAGGGGCATAATTCTATGAAATTTTTACACATTCCCCCCAAATTAAGAGAATTGAAAAAAATACACTGGCCAACCAGTCATGTATGTAGGTTCTGCCTATTTGTGCAGCAGTTTTCAAACAAATCAGAAAGGGACGTGAGAAGAAAATGAAGGGGTTAGGGCGGGTGCAGTGGGAAGAGGGGAAGAAGCTGAAGCTGCTCTGTGAGGAACTGGAGGTGCTGAGGGTGGTGATAAAGTCTAGGAGCTGGGAAGGACCTAACATTGCCCCGAGGTAGGGTCCGAAGGACATGAGGAGACACAGAGAGGAAAAGCGACAGAAATCTCAAGGAAACCAGTCCTCACTAATTCCTCTGCTCATGGAATCACTTTATACAAATACAACTATTCAAAAAATTGTTAGGTCATCCTTAGAGAGTCCAAATAACTTTCCAGGATTCTCTGGAGATACAAATACATTAAATTTAACTATAAAAATATAATGCCTGCACCATTTTTAAGTTACTTAATTTCATCCCTACAAAGGCCACAGAATTTACCATTGTTTATACCACATAGATGTAGATTGATGTAAGTGAATGCTATTTCTTGGTTTTGTACTTTTTGTCCTCCCAGTCTTTCTATACAGCTGCTACAATGTGCAGCAATATCAAATGCCATGAGAAGAGATGTGAAATGAGCTTCCTGACACTCTAGAAAATAAGCAGAGGAAGAAGATTCCCTAGCTCTGAGCATATTAGGCAACTCTGTTTCACTGCGTCTGGAAGAGACAATGGGAATCCAGATGTGCAGGCTACAACAGAAGTGCCAACACAAGTTCTTCTCTTATTCCACACAATCTAACCCTAAAGACACAGTCAGCAACTGGATACGCTATATATACATGGGAGGGGGATACAAGAAGGGTACCAGAGACATCTAAAGGAAGTGAGTGGACTATATATGCTCTGAGGTATTGGGAGACAAGGGGTGCATATGGGGGAGGAGGAATGGAGGCAGTGGGATGAATAGTGTATTAGGGCATGAGGAAATCCTGGCTGTTCTCCTCCTATAGAACATGAGACTTCAGGCTACCCTTGACTACCCTGGCAAATTATGACAATGAAGAACATGTTGGGACAATGCTAGCACTCTTCATTATTTTTCAGATATTTATGCTGAGAGCTTTTCCTCTAAGACAAGAAGAAAATGCCCAGAAGACAGAGCCTAGAGGAAATCTCTAATTTACTATCATTTAGCATCTGAACATTACTGAATTTTGAACTGCTCAGAATTAATTTACCTTCAGCTTTGAATGTAGAATAATAGAATCATAGAATGGTTTGGGTTGGAAGAGACCTTAAAGAACATTTAGTTCCAACCCGCCTGCCATAGGCAGGGACACTTTCCACCAGACCAGGCTGCTAACCCCCATCCAACTGGGCCTTGAACACTTCCGGGGAGGGGGCATCTGCAACTTCCCTGGAAGCCTGTTCTAGTGTCTTACCACCCTCATCGTGAAGAATTTCTTCCCAATATCTAATCTAAATCTACCCCCTTCCAGTTTAAAGCCATTAATCCTCGTCCTATCACTACATGGCCTTGTCAAAAGTGCCTCCCCAACTTTCCTGTAGGCCTCTACAGGTATTGGAAGGCTGCTAAAAGGTCTCCCTGGAGCCTTCACTTCTTCTCCAGGCTGAACAAGCCCAACTCTCTCAGCCTGTCCTCATAGGAGAGGTGATCCAGCCCTCTGATCATCTTTGTGGCCCTCCTCTAGATTTGTTCCAACAGGTCCATATCCTTCTTACGCTGGGGATTCCAGAACTGGACACAACACTCCAGGTGGGGTCTCACCAGAGAGGAGTGAGTAGAAGGGAAGAATCATCTCCCTCGACCTGCTCACCACAGTCCTTTGATACAGCCCAGTTGGCCTTCTGGACTGCGAGCACACATTGCTGCGTCATGCTGAGCTTCTCATCAACCAGCACCCCCAAGTTCTTCTTGGCAGGGCTGCTCTCAATCACATCATCCCCCAGCCTGTATTGAAACTGTAGATTGCCCCATACGAGGTGTAGGACTTTACACTTGGCTTTGTTGAACCTCATGCGGTTCACACAGGCCCACTCCTCCAGCTTGTCCAGGTCCCTCTGGATGGCATCCTGTCCTTCTGGTGTCACAATTCCGCCACTCAGCTTGGTGTTGTCTGCAACCTTGCTGAGGGTGCGCTCGATCTCGCTGCCTATGTCATTGATGAAGATATTAAAGAGTACCGGTCCCAGTACAGACCCCTGACAGAAACCACTCATCACCAGTCTCCATCTGGACATTGAGCCATTGATCATCAGTCTCTGGATGTGACCCTCCAACCAATTCCTTATCCACCAAACAGTCCACCCATTGAATCTGTATCTCTCCAATTCAGAGAGAGGGATGTTGTGGGGGGACCATGTCAAAGGCTTTACAGAAGTCCAGATAGATGGCATCCATAACTTTTCCCTTGTCCACTGATGTAGTCACTCCATCGTAGAAAGCTACAAGGTTAGTCAGGCAGGACTTGCCCTTGGTGAAGCTGTGCTGGGTGTCTTGAATCACCTCCCTGGCCTCCATGTGCCTTAGCAGAGCTTCTAGGAGGATCTGTTCCATGATCTTCCCAGGCACAGAGGTGAGGCTGACAGGTCGGT
Source organism: Podiceps cristatus (assembly GCA_000699545.1). Taxonomy (NCBI): domain Eukaryota; kingdom Metazoa; phylum Chordata; class Aves; order Podicipediformes; family Podicipedidae; genus Podiceps; species Podiceps cristatus. The sequence continues at coordinate 11,259 of JMFS01115009.1, forward strand.
AGTTCCCAGGGTCTTTCTTTCTACCCTTTCTGAAAATGGGCACAATGTCACTCTTCTTCCAGTCACTGGGGACTTCACTCAACTGCCATGACCTAAACCCTTAGCAGAAACTTTGATCAAATTCACAGATTCAGAATTTACTATGGTATGATCTCTTCTACAAGATTCCACAAGTAGCTAGCAAACTAAAAATTCCTTGCTTAATTATAGCATATTTTTCTAAAATAATCCCATCTCAGTGTGAAGCCCACAAAAGGGGATAAAAATTTCTTCCAGGAGAGGAAAGATTACATTGAGTTGTTTCAAATATTCAATTGTTCTCACTGGTAAAGCAAGCCAACAGCCCTCCCTTCTCCCCCCACACCTAGAATTTCTTTGACCCCTGTTTTCAGCCCTTGTTATGAGTTGGCTGTTAAACTCTTCCCCTCATCTAATTGTGAGACAGGTTTGATTATGCAAATCTATTTTCTATCATGTGACTTATATTACAGGGATTTATTGCATTTTTTTACTAAACAACAGAGAAAACCGCCCTTATGAAGACGGAGTTCATTTCCCTAGAAACCTGGCATGGGATCTTTAAAGACTTGTAACTCATCTTCTGTCTCTCTGCAGTTTTAAAGTTAATTTTTTAATGTCCTCAAAACATGAGACATCACTTGACAGAGGTCAGCCTGTCCCAGTGTCTAAATAAGAGTTCTTATGAAATGGAGAAAATTGTTCATTTCTAAGGACTAAGAAAGGAAAGTCTCTTAAATATTTTGCAGTAATTGAGTATTATCTCTGTTTCAAATGGACCTGAAGTTTTATTATGACTTACCTCCTTATGAAGCTTATTCTTATTCAATTGAATTGTGGTCAAAAGGTCATTGTGATCGCACTGGATTTATCTAGGCTCAGGAAGCACAGCTAGTTACTGTCTGTGTTCAAAAAACACTTCTGGACGTACTTTTGATGAATGAATTAAAATAATTTAGAAAACAAACAGAGAAGAAAATGTCGCTCCAAATTAAATAAAAGCTCCATGCAACTTTAAACTGACAGCAGGTGGTTTGGGCCACGCAACTTTCAGGAGATAAATTCTAAGCAAAGAAGTTGTATTTCTCCATCTAACAGGATATACAACAGCCACTCCAACCCCTACTCACAATGCGCATTGACCTGACCTGGTACATGTACTCATAGGGCAGAGACAGGTAACTTTTTCTTTTGTCTCAAGGTAAGTTGACTTTGGGGAATTCACGTGTAACAGCAATCAAAGAATATGGTCCTTGCCAGTCATGTAACTTTGTGAATAATTGACAGGGTCAGTGGGTTGGCACTGAATGAATTCCTGGGATGCAATCTGCAGTAATGCAGCTGCAAAAGCCTCAAAGCAGAGATTTCTACATGCAACGATTGATGTTGCCTTTCCCTCCCAGTGGCATGGTCGCTGACCTTCTAACACAACTGCCAAGAAGCTAATTCCTTTTACCTTGGCCATTTACAGTTTACAGGAGTGAGCTTGAAAGCCAGCTGAAAGATTTAAGGACAGAAACCCTTCTGACTTCCAGAAGACCTTATGTTCTGATCATAAATCCTCCAGATGCTTCTGAAAGTCTCCCAGCACAGTTTCTCCATGCCTGAAATAGGGGACCAATGCACTTATTCCAGAATAGTGCTGACATCAGAAAAAATTCAGGTCAACAGCAAGGCCTCAGACATGTTTAAGTACGTAGTTCCCAGATCCTGCTACCTAGCTCTTTGTCTCTTACTGGTCTTTGAATGCTGGCTGTTTACCACTTCCTCCCATCCTATTGAAGAACACTGAAATACAGGATTCTAAAAATATCTGTCCGTTAGTTCACTCCATCTGGGCATGACATCTATGGATGTGCTTCCCAGAAGGGGCGTGACACCTCTGTCAACAGAGGACATTGACCTGAGATATGAATGCATCGGGAGGAAAGGGTGCAAGGGCCCTCCTCTCTCCTCAGGGAGACCACAGAAGAACATAAGATGGGAGGACACTTTCAGGGTCATCGAGATTGTCAGCTACAAGCTTGGACAAACTTATGAGGCCATTCATTCAGGAGGACTGCACCTATCAGACATCCACTATATCCATTCCAAGAAGGTCCTAAACACTGTCTAACACTCAAAGATGACCCACAAGGAAGAGAAGCAAAAGACTGTAAAAGCTGGCAGGGTTTAATCTCACAGAGATCTTGGTAAAGCTGCACGGAAATAATTATCAGCAACTTCATACTCCTAGTCTCACAACACTTCACCAGTGCACCAATATAGTATTTCTGCAAAGTGGATAATATGTTTTGAAAATATATGTGTTGAGACAGACATGCTAAGTCATTTGCTTATAATGGATCATACCATGATTCATAGAATCACAGCATGGTTGGGGTTGTAAGGGACCTCTGGAGATCTTCTTGTCTAACCCCCTTGCTCAAGCAGGGCCACCTAGAGACAGTTGCCCAGGACCACATCCAGATGACTTTTGAGTATCTCCAAGGGTGGAGATTCCACAACCTTTCTGGGCAACCTATGCCAATGCTCAGCCCCCCTCACAGTAAAAATGTGTTTCTTAATGTTCAGACAGAAGGTCCTGCATTTCAATTTGTGAATACTCCCTTGATGAATCCATGCTGAGTACTTCTGATGACTTTCTTGTCCTTCAAGTTCCTGGAAATGGTTTCCAGGACTACTTGTTCCATCACTTCCCCAGGAATCAAGGGGAGATTGACCAGCCTGTAGTTTCTGTTCCTAGTGATGTCATAGGCCCTTAGTGACTTCAACAGGCTTTAGTTTAAGTTGCAAAGAAGTTGACAATAGACCCAGGAAACTTGCCTTTTAGTGTTAGCCACCAAATACACCTCTTAATGCTATTGTGATGGTCCACACTGAGCCAGTAGTTGACTTCTGGGCACAGGATAAGTACAGCTCATTGTTTGAACAGCCAAGTAGTGAAGTGCCTCCTAGAATCACTTTTGAGGAAATGAGCAACAAAAAGGGTGTACTAAAATAGGCTTACTATGAAAAGTCACAGGACAGCAAGCCTGCCATAGTACACAGTTCAGATGGATTTCTGTAACTCTGGCTCATACCTAAATGGAGATGTTTCTCTCCAAAGTACAAAAACATCCTCTCTGCAGTTGGCTGGCTTTCCAGTTTTTTTGGAGTGATTGCACATTATCTCTCACTTTCATTCCCTCCTTTTTCATAACCCTGCAGTGAACAGACACGCTCTCCTCGCTCATATCCCTTTCCCAGACCTCCTGGTATTCAGCCTCTTCTATTAAAATCTCATCTAACTTCATTATTTTTTAAATATAAAAGGGAAAAATCTATTCCCTCTCCATTGCACTAATTTATTTCTTGACTACATGCATCATTCAAAAATGTGGTTCAATTGCACAAGAGCAAGATGGAAATTCAAATTGCACATCACATCTACAACCCCTTCTGGGTTATGTGGCAGGGAAGAGATACTAAATATAGAAATTAAATAGCTCCCATAGTTAATCTAGATTAAATTAAAATTTTAATATTGAAATGAAATATCTAATGTGGCATTTAATCAGTATACTAATAGGATCATGTTTCAAAATATGAAACAGAAAATAAAACATTCAATATTTTCCACCCTGGAGTCTGACTCTTAGGGTCTGTATCAATTTTTGCTTAGGTGCCTATAATTCCCTTCATACACCTTACCAGACAAAACAGTTCTAAATTACAGGAAGGCTTGGCCACAGGCCAGCTTGAAGATCTACTGCTGGGTCTCTTTTGGCATTTACAAGACCTGGCACAGGACCCCGCTGGCTGAAAATCGGCTAGGGAAACACTGCAAAAGCAACACTGCTGCCAGGCCAGCAGCGGGTTGCTGCCTGGCACGAGCTGCTCCACGCTGATTTAAACCCAAATCTCCCCAGAACAGCTGCTCTCTGATGATGGGCCTTACTCTTTGCTTAGATGCTGGATGCTGGCAATGATTTGTTCTTTCACAGATGTCTGCTGCAAACAGGAGATTAAATAACAGAAGAATTTATATGACCCCAACAAGTGCTAGAAGCACAGTGACTCTCAGCTAGAGAGCTGCCCCTTGTGTCCCCTCCCTGGATACTGCCCCTGTCTCCTTCGTCACCACAGACAATTCCGCGCTTTGGGAGCACCCCTCATCTCATCAGGATCCGGAGGCTCTCAGCTCCCCTTAGCCCTGGCTGCCCTACAGACGGTGACTACGCAGCCCTGGTGCAGCCGGGCATGGCAGGCGGGCCCGCTGGGCCTCCCGGCGTCCCTGCCGTTGCCAGGGCTGAGGGGCTGGAAGTCACAACTCTCCTAAAGGTTTCAGGGACTCCTCTCCATCAGCACTCTGCAAGTATTGGTACAGGAATCTGGAAACCCCATGTTGTTTCCATACCCCATTCCTGTCTGTCCTTCAGGGCTCCTGCTCACTGCAGTACAGGTAATGGACACATTTGAGTTCCCCAAGCAAGCTGCGTTCCTCAACATACCCATAAGCTCCCAGATTATCTTGTCATAGTATTGCTAATGCCAAAGGCCTGCAAAGCTTTCTCTGAAGTATATTCCTGCACCCAGATGCTTTAATAATTTATCAAGTCAGCAAATCACAGTGTGGGCACAGAGATGCTTTAATGTTAAGCTCCTGTAAATCTGGACCAGATACATTCTGCCAAGCCCGATGAAAGGCAAATAGCAATAACATGACAAGAGAGATGAAATATTCAGTACATTCGGAAGGATGCTTGAAAACCCAAATATTTCACAATTTATGCATCACTTCGGCAGATGCTTAAGGAGGGTTGATTCGGCTGAACACAAATGTAAGCTACTAATAAGGTCAAAAGCATCTATGTATTTACAGTATGTAGCACAGTGTTATATAGGAGAGAAAACCTATCAAGAGGACCATGTGCATTTCTTTCACAACATGCCATATAATTATAAAGTAATTCCTCTCATCTACTTCTAGTCATGTTGGGCACATGACACAGCAGACAGAAATGAGAGGGGAAAAAATCCAGATTAATAACCTCACATAATTTTCCCTGTAGAGTGAAAATGGCAGTCAGAGGCAGTCACGTCTGGAGTAGAATGCAGCAGGTTTCAACAGAGAAACGTTGCTTCTGTGCTTGGGATGGGGAGTAGGCCCGTGTAACCTAAGAGACACAGAGCAGAAAGCAGTGCCACATCCGTGTGCTTAGTCTGTATGGGCATGCCTCATTACCACTGCAAGGAGCAGTTTTCAACTGTTAAGTTTTTCTTTGTTTCAGTGGAACATAGAATATGTGACTAAAGAAAACATAGGGTTTGTGTGTGAAGAAAAACAGCATGCCAACAAATGGAAAAATGGTAGGTCCCAGACCAAAAATGATATAGCTGAAGTAATTAAAAAAAAAAAAAAAAAAAAGGCATCCAGTAATATGAAGCACGGTACACTGCAGAGTTAGAGATATTTAAAAATCCTCACAATTGGAAAGTGGGGCAATTCACAGTTCAAGAATCACAAGCACTATCTTTGTCTACTTTTGTTTACACTAGAAAGCAAGCATGCTGACATACCCCATTCACCTTTCTAAAATAAGAGCTAAAGACATCAGTCACATTTAGACCACAAAGTTTTATCCATATCTCCCATTATGATTTTGTTGCAGCCCTTATCTAGTTTCTGTTGCTAGACCCCTCCTAAAATTAATACTGCCCTCCAGACACTGGCTTCATCTTTCTCTTTACCCAGTCTCTCCCAGAGGGCTATCCAGTCACTAGTGTTCCACCAACAAAACTAAATGGTAACTTATCCCTTGCTTCTGATGGCCTGGATTAAAAAAAAAAAAAAAAAAAAAAAGAAGCCAGTTGATTTCAACCTTCTGAAATATGCATTTGAGGATTTGAGGCTTCATATTTGGAATATGAAATTAAAAATACCCAGCCTGGAGCCCTGATAAATGCCAGGTGAATATCAGATGAACTGAAAAAACAGAAAGTTGTTTCATCTAGACTAGAGAGAATCTTCCAACCAATTGCGATGAGCTGCAGCAGCTGAATATAGATATGCCTTTTAAAGAGAAGTATACTTAAGGTCTAATACTAAAATAACTTGTGGATATTGATGGCAACTTAACAAAGCAGAAGTTTCCACTGGATCCTGAAGCACAGTTTGACAAAGTCCCAGCCCAACATAAACATTGCTTGTAAAGGCAACATTGACAATAACCTGTTGAAATCAAAGGATCATTTCTTCACTAGGACTCAGAGGCGACTCCCTATACACAAACAGTAAATATCTATGGCTTTGCTCATCTGTACTCTGCGTCACACCCTACAAGAGGCACAGTCTTAGACTGTTTTTCTGTCTTAAGCCCCGGCTTGCCTGGCATCAGCAGTGCCCCCTTCCCAGACTCACACAGAGAAGAGCTGAGGGAAGATTCTCTAAATTTCTGCACACAGAGGGAATTCCCCCACAGATACAGTTCTGTCCCTGTCTGCTCTTTGTAATCATTGATCCCTGAAATGAAGTAGAGGATGGAGGAGCTTTGCAGCCAGGTGCACGGAGTGCCTTGCAAGCCTGGGCCGCGGTGTACCTTGCAGTGCCAGTCCCATGGCTGCCCGTGCTGGCTGCGCAGCAGGGCACGGCACCCGTGGGCCCTGCCCGTGCAGGAGCGGGACCGCCGGCTGGCACTGCAGGGTGCACAGCTCCTCTTCTCCGCTGCGGTGGGGCCCCAAAACCTCGCAGTCCTGGCAGGCAGCAGCAAGGAGCAAATACTTCAGAGGAAGGTGAAGAAGACATCTTTCTCACACCACTTTGGGCTTCACCAATTTCATGTGTATTTTAAAGCTGATTTTAACCACTTTACTTTTGCTTGCTCTTGCCCTTGTTGTCTAGATCTAGTTTCCATCAAGTTCAATGAAACCTTCATTACTAAACTCAACAGATCCACTTCACGACCCTCACAACCACCACCAAATTTCTGATTGCAGTGCTGTATCCTGGCTTTGCATTTGGTCTTGTGTCCTTGTCTTGCCTGATCTTAGCAGCTATAGCACCCTGCTACTCACAGCTAGATGGGCCCCCTTTTTAGTTCAAGTGAGAGACTTCTACCGTCTCAAGCTGATCTTTTCCCACAGTTGCTCTGCTTTAGTGTAGGTAAGAAGTTAGCGAGAGAAGCAGGTGAGGAGCTGCACTTTATGAGGACTACTTTTTTTCCTTTCATTTAGCCATAGAGATAGTTAGACTAGTGGCACACAAAGATCAAGTAACATGCAAAAAGTAACAGTAATTAAAGTTCAAGATCTGGTTCCCAGGTCCCTACACAGAGACAGGAGATGAAAAGCAGGATTTGCAGAAATACTCAGCGCTGGGAAAATTCTGTGCTCGTCTCCTGGTGATGAGGAACACAGCCAAGGGAAAGAAAAAGAAAAGAGCTGATAAATGGGTGAAGTCTTGCTGTCTTTTTAGAAGTGATGATTAAGTGTGAATATCTTTGAGAATTTCCCCTTCAGAAAAAAAAAAATACTGCTGGAAAAGCTTTGATCTACCAAATGAGTTGTTTCTTAACAAACTGCAGTGACTGCTCACCTTATTAAGCTTGACTCCTTTTTTTTTTCTTTTAGCAATAGTTAGTGAAAATTATTGTCTGATCAGATTGTTGGACCCAGTGGATCAAGTGCAGTGACGGCTCACCGTATTAAGCTTGACTCCTTTTTTTTTCTTTTAGCAATAGTTAGTGAAAATTATTGTCTGATCAGATTGTTGGACCCAGTGGATCAAGACAATAAGAGACAAAAACCCCAAACAGGCTTGGTGTCCTGCGTGTCTGCCAAAGATGCCAGTCCAGGAGAGTCCCAAGCTTTGTTCTGTTCTGCTGAGCTGCCTGGGATTTACAGATTAGAGCAGCGTTAATGAGCTTTGTTAGTCAATCCCAAACGTCGCATAAAACCCATAAGCTTATAGGGCAGCCTCTCCTCCAGGGCTGGGAAAGACCTGGGGGAAGCAGAGTCCTGACCAACCAGCTTCTGAGGAGAGGAAATCTGATGAATGTTGAAAATTCCTTCCTTTTTACATCACTGTGCTAGGGGAGAGATACACACCTGGTGTTCTTCAAAAAGCAAAAACTGAGGGTGAAGGTACGGGGGGTGTGTGTGTGTGCTTTGGTTTAGTTTTGTCTGTGTTACTGCAGAAACATGAAACTTGCTTGGTGAATCATATTCCCTAATCAAGTTACGTATGTCTAATGCTCACATTTGCCTGCAGCCTCAGCAGTCAGGTAGGAAAGCTGTAGGACATTTTAATGCTTTCCCCTCTGTATGTGGCCATATGATTGACCTAATGCCTAGAGGCGCCTCTAGGAGACTGTGCTGGGAGAAGTTTGGAGGAGCCCTGCTACATCTCCTCATGCTCCTCTCCCCACTCCCCAGACATGAAGGGTACACAATGAAGCAGGTAGCATGGGCAAGCACAAGCTGCCATACTGCTCCTGAGGGTCCTTTCACGCAACTGAAAGTAGCAGTTGGCTCTTGAGGCCAGTTTGACTCAGCACAGCACCTGCAAGGTGGCTCAAAGTAGGCTTGATTCTTTTTCCTTGCAGGATCTGTCACCATGTACTTTTTGAGTCCATCGATTCTTGTTAGCCCCTGTAGTGTGTTACACTGGGGTCTTGAGGGCTCAAATCTGCAATCACCCCATCCTTTTCAAGAGTGGTGACGAAGGCCCGGGTGAACTATGCCCTACACTTAGAATCATAGAATTGTAGGGGTTGGAA
>JMFS01115010.1:0-14728 GCA_000699545.1 Podiceps cristatus
TCAGCCTTCTCCTCATCTGCTGTTACCAGCAAATGTTTCTAGCACTGTTACTAGACTTAGTATATTTTTGGATGTCACACCAACAGAAAACCTCCACTGCAAAATTTTGGTCATGTCTGTATAACATTTAGGTACATGTTTTTAATTTGACCATTTAGAAACACACTTAACTTACAGATCTAGTTCTGGACTCTCCTGCTGGCAATATTTCATGTAATGTCTTCTGAGTATCTTCTCCATATTGGTGTACAAAGTTCTGAAATATATTGAGAGCTTGACTGCAACAATACAATAGAGAATCTGCAAATTCCTAGTGTTCTGCATATTCATCAAGAAAATATATGCAACAACAGCATCAGTGTCATATACTAATTCAAGTAAAGTGGAAAACTGTAGTGAAGAGGAACCTTAACATTTTGATGGTTTTCTACATTAAGATATACTTCTCACATTGCGAAACCTTAAAATTTGTGATATACGCATATGCCCTACATGCACTGAAATTTAGGGTTTGACAAAAATTCAGCTGAAAAAATTGAACTAATCTGTATTCAAAGTATATTAATTTTCATATGCATTCTGTTGCCAGGCACTTGATCTGAGACTCATCATTCTCCTTGTGAGTACATTTTATTACTTTATTTAAAGTTTACATAGATGATTTCTAAAATATATTGATTTGCTGTTAACCTGGTCTTCCTCAGCTATAAGAACTGTTTCTTCCCTGGAGGTGACAATCAGAACTTTAAACACCTGATAACTTCAGCATCATTTTAGCTAACATGTTTTAGTCCTGGTATTCCTGACTATTTATGAATTTCATTATTGCCAAAGTGAAAATTATTAAATGAATTATTATCACATCAGATTGCAACTCTTGGCACATTTATATATTTAAATTACATATTTATTTTTATAGTTTTATAATTTTATTTACAAATGTCTTCAACATAGTGGCAGAAAATATAAAACAAATTAAAAGAAAGAGGGGATACAATTTCTACTTCAATAAAAAAGGGAGATAATTTCACAGTTTTATTATGGTTACAGAATGACAATCCATCACTAGTCAATCTTATTTGGTTTGGTTTTGGTGGAGTTTTAAACATATTTAATGCTCTGATGATTTATGCACCAGATTGACAGTATTGTCAGCACTAACGATAGTTTTGCATGCAATAACCACTTATGGTAAATATAATCATCTGTCTCCTCACAAGAAAATATTCACACCACTTATCTTCAGAAAATGGATATTTGAAGAGCTGGATTGTGACTTTGCAGTTTTTCAGCTGACCCCTCATGATGGAATAACTCCCAGTTCCACATTTTTTGACACAATTCTCAAGTGTATCATCCTTAACAGAACAGTCCCAGTGAAGATTTTGCGTATCTCCCTGAATAAATCCAATAAGCACTCACATCTTCCCTAGTTCAAATATTCATCACACATCAGCTCAGTGTCTGCCCAGGAAACCTTATACAACTTCACTGTTCTCAAGTAAAGAAAAAAAAAAAAAAAAATAAAAGAAAGAAAGAAAAAATAAAGCTGTTTTTTGTTTGTTTTGTTTTGTTTTGTTTTGTTTTGTTTTGTTTTGTTTTAAATGTAATGTTGCTAACTGGAAAGCACTAATTTGCAAAAAATTATTTTGTTCTTATGAACAAAATCTCTTTGCTAACAACTCCACTGAGAAACATTTCTGATTTTTACAGAGTGATCATCAAAACTGGAGTGGCAGTAGCCACGCAATAACTACTAAACTATTGATCGAAAGGCTCACCTAAACAGTAGGAGACCTACATTCAGATCCCAGCCCTGCCTAGCCATGCATTTGCCAGGCAGGTTATAGTCCCCCTCAATCTCTTCTGCTGGACTGATCTGACTTTATAGGAATAAGTATTAATTACAGCAGAGACAAACAGAGGTTTTTCATAGCCCACATGAGTACTATAACCACTGAGCTACAAAATCAGTGCTTCTCTGCTCATTTCTAGCACAATAGATATTTAACTATTTAAATAGTAAATGAAAGAAATTAAGACAACAAAAAAGTAACCATCTCAGTATCCTAATAATTAGGTCTCTGAAAGCTGGGAGCCACTAATTCCTCTCTGCCAATGAAAGATCTCTGCTCTGAGACAGATACATAACTGTACAGTATTTAAGTCCCAGACGTGCTGTTAAAGATCCTTATTACCCATAAACAGTAACTTGTATGTTCACCACAATTTAAGAAACAAGAAACTTGCAACATAGATTGCTGTACTTGATACTGCATACAGAATAACATTGTTCATTTCCACACTGCTCCCAACATACATTAATCTTCTACCTGGTAGGTAATCTATGGTTGCTTATTTTGCTGTGGCCTCTAGAAAAAGGCTCTAGTATCATCATGTTTCACAGGCTATAACAGAGAGAAATCAACACCTAATGATGATGGAGATCTGCAGTTCTTTCTCTTAGAGCAGCAGAATGAATCTTCCAAAATAACAGCTAACCTCTGGTCTCACACAACATAGAATCATAGAATGTTTTGGGTTGGAAGGGACCCCTAGAGGTCATTTAGTCCAACCCCCCTGCAGTAAGCAGGGACACCATTACCTAAGTGGTAATATTGTTGAGTACCCAAATTTCAGGATACTCATTACCAAAAAAGGTGCAATTCCTCCTCTCTCTGCTAACCTGTATTAGAAGCTGAGCCTTCAGCTCTTGCAACAAATACACTACAAAAGAACAACAACAATCTCTCAAAAATGGCTTCTATGGTTTAATTCCCCTGCAATAAATTTAATACATGCAATTGGAAAATAGCTTTCAGAAACAACTATTGCCTTTCTCATCCTCACACTGATCTGCAATATATTTGTGGTGCTGGAATTTCTTTTGCTTTCAATCTGATAAAAATTTCATGATAGAATTAAAAAGAACTAACCTTTAAGCTTAGAATTACATAGTACTTAGCTGCAAAGTATGCAGAATGACACACTTGTTTATTCTTTATTATGGCAGAGGATACTTCATTTAGATATGCTGCATAAAAAATAGATCTGCTCCTGGTAAAATGAAATGTTATTGAGGCATGCATTTTTCCTGAAGTCTATTTTTGATAGACATCTATTACATTGAATCATTCTGGTTTTTATCAAGCTTTGCACAACTAAATGTTGACAACAGAAGCAACATTTTAGATAAATATTTTTAGCCAAGACTTGTGGGGGTAGAAATCACTCAGTCATAATCCAGTTAACCTTGTACAGCTACTCTAGTTCTTAAAGAATACAGCCTGCCTGATCTGTTATGCTAGTTATAAGTGAATAAACCTACATAGCAAACCTGGCTTATTACTTCATGGTGACTGTCACATGACAATATGTGCTGACTGCACAGAATTCATATGAAAATAAAATCCACATTTAACCTTGGAGAAGTCCATGAAGTTCATTGACCTATCCCTGGAGACAACCACTGAGTTGGGGTAGGCTGCTCTTCTTGCTTTTAACAGCTGGTCCAGCCTGATCCAAATTAAAAAGGGATTTGAAAGGCAGAAGAAATCTTTATTTACACTAAGGATCGTGAATGCTATGCCAATGCTTTCACCTAAATAGCAACATCAATCCAGAAGAGCCAACTACAGATTTAAGTAAGTGTATTTAATGGAAACAATGTTATTTCTCTGAACCACACACATCTTGAGTTAACTACCACCTGTCTTCACAGATGCATCAGAACTAACTGTCCACACATGAACCAAAATCTGGAACTGTATTTATAGTTAGACATATTTACTAGTGCAATGGAAGAAGACACAAGTCAGAGTGAAATTATCTGTCCACTGCAGCTGCCAAAAGTCCAGTTGACTCATGTTGTTTAAGCAATTTAGCTTCTGTACAAAAAACAAAACAGTATGTCTCGTGGCTACCCCTTACCTCCCAGCCTGAATGTTGTCATGGATGGAGTGATGTACTTCACTTGTAAGAGAAAAGCAATAATATAATTCAGTGATATAAAACAGTGAGTTAACGAAAATCAGTGGTAGATACGACAGTGTTTAACAAGTTTCAATGGCAAGGTGCACTGGATTATTTACTGCATATAGGACAGGGTCAGACAAAACTGTCAGGGAGACCCGCCTGATGAGTCATGAGGTTCAGAAAGGACCCCCTTGCTTTCTAATCCCCTTCTCAGAGAGGAGTCTAGGTGCGGCTGGATCCAATCCTAGTCTCAGACTCGGTCAACAGTTTATGTCTGAAGGCTCTTTTATATATATATGCATGCAATCAATCCTTTATATCACTTAGAGCTACAATTTCACAGTTTAGCATGCTTTTAGTCACTCACCGAGGATCTCTTGTGGCAAGGAATCTCTCAACCTCGAAGAGTAACCTTGAGAGGCTTCCCTATTCAAGGGGAGATCCTGGTGTGCAGGCCGCTGCTGTGCAGGAGAGCTCAACAGGGCTGTCCACTATTTATAGGGTAAGGCGATTGACCTATAGTCATATTTGCACACCAGTAAGATGTCTGGGTCTCTACTACAGACAGGCCATGTTGCCATCCATCCCCCATAGCTGAGCATAAACTGGATACAGCCACCACAACCCCCACTGGTGGTCATGGCTTAAAAATGGGGTGCAGCCTGGGGAGCAGCAGAGGGGAGGCACACAGCCACAAATGTACAAGCTTTCTATTACAAGAAGACAATTTGCAACAGAATTCTTGAATGGTGCAAAATGCATAATTCTGTGGTTACTAGAATGCTTTAAAAGCATTTAATCCCAACTCTGATACTACAATATGTATTCACTATATAAACACCATGTGTGCAAAGATGGCAGGCTATTTAGTAAAAATGGGAGCAGTGAAATTAATTTTAAAATATGGGATAGGGAAACAGACATCTTCACAGAAGGGTTACAAAGCAAACTATTTCCAGAGAGCTCATATATTGCCTGCAACAAATAAACAGAATTCTCTTGACTGCCAGATAATGTATTTTCAGAGAGATGCCAAAATCAGACTCCACCTAACTTGCATATTTTACATGGTCTTATGAAATAAGATCTTTAGAACTAAAACCAAACCCCATAAGACTTGCAATTGTACTCATTACTTGTTCTGCACCCTGAGCCATAAACTTCCTCAGTCTTGTGTTATCACAGAACATGTACATAGTTCCACTCCAATGAGACACAGACTAAGTGGAATCCAGCCCATCACTACCAAAAAAATTATGATGGGCCACAAAACCACTCCAATATTTAGAAATTCATTTGTCTCATTAGTATTCGTGCATGCAACAAAGCAGTTAGAAATATGAAATTAAAATGTAAAGTGCCAGAGAACAGTAGCCCAAACAGCTTTAGCTTTCTGTGACTGGCAATTGTAATGCACACAATCCATGCAAGCACTGCCTTTGGCAGTGTTACAGAGAAACTCTTTAGAAGCATTAAATGGCTTAAGCGACAGGAGATGGCAAAGAGGCAGGAGGCACTAGAAAGAAAAAGTATTTTCCTCATACCAATAGTGTCAGTTCCATCTGAAAAACCACACTGCATGAGCTCACCGACATGACAATTTGCACCTCATCAAAAAGCAGCTTGCATAAATAGGAATAACTATAGCTTGTTTGGACACAGAAGCAATGCATATTTAGCAAAAAGCCTTTAAAAGTAACTCAATTTTTATTTTGCTCAGATCAACACTTAGTATATTAAGAACCTTGTTCAAAGCAGTATTTGCAGGATGAAAAAATGCAGTCTCTCTTTGTTGCCTTCCACCTGAGAAGAGCTGTGCCCTATTCATGGCTCTACCCTCCACTACTTATAGAGTATAGGGGCACAATAACTGTCAAAAGGTAAATCCAGAACAAGTGCTCACATAAAAGTTGTGTTGTAGACAAAGTGCTTGAAACTAATCTCTTTGTTCCTATAGAAGTTTTTTTTGGGGGTGGTGGAGTAGGTGTAAGATTCCCTCTACCACAGGAAACATCTTCCCTCTCCCCCCCAAATTTCACTGGTCTACCTATTTTCTATTTATTTCTTACTGCTTTTTTTTTTTTTTTTTTTTTCAGAATCCTGTGGGGAATACTATATGAATTCTTCATGAAGAATATTTATTTTCAGAGAAAAATACAAAAACTTACCAATTCTCTAAAACTTCAGTTGATTTTTTTTTACCGCCTTTATTTTCCCCCTGCAAAGTTACTAAATGAGAAAGAGGTGATTACACATTTCGTTTTGAAAACAAAGACATACCAATTTTTTAAAAAATTGCTAAATTATTATTTTAACAATAAAACTTGAATTTACCTGAATGAGTTTGTAACTGCTGCAGTCTTAATTACCTACCACACCACAATAATTCGTGGGCAAGAGGAAAGAGACAGTAAGGAAAGACAACAGGCAACTTGCTCTTTGAGGTAATAAGTTGATGTACTGTGGAGGACAAGCAAAATCATTGAAAGGAAGAACGTGTAGAACTAAAAGTAAGTTAGATAAGACTAGTAGTGTGCTGTTAAACATTCCAGGAGTATAGAAACAACCTAAGCTGACACAATTTTCCTTTTTGCTGCACATCAAACGTGTCTCCTAAAAACTACATTCACTTCCCTGTGGGGTCATTATCATTGATTGATGAAAGTAAGCTTTCGTTATGGAAGGCAAATTGTATAGATACATGAAGCAGTTGTAACCATTCAGACTAAGAGAAAGCTGGGGATGTGATTTATTCCATTGTAATAAGGAATTCTAGGAAACCTCTTGTGGGATTGATTGCAAGGCAAAGTTACTTGCCGAGCATTCTCTCCAACCCTGAATGAAGCATGTGGTCATTCATTATTTTATCAATTAGATAAATCACTCCCTGCTGTTATCTCTTATTATTATTTTGTAATTTAGCAGTGTAGACATCAGGTTGCACTGTAAATATGTTTATTGGGAAAGCCTTTGTGGAAGAACAGGAGTTAATAAGCTTAGGACTCAACTTTCGAGATATGCGCCTCTGTCCATGAGAAAGTATTTCTAGTTTTGAGATATGCACCATGAGAAGTATTTCTAATGAAGAAAAACATATGCCTCTTTCCATGTGAAGTATTTTGGGTATGCAAAACCAAGAGAAATCGAAGAAACATCATAAGCGGGGTCTGGGAACCTGGCTTTTAACTAAGCAATAAGGATGTCATGATCAAGAAGCATTAACCAACCACAGTAAAGGAAGGAGCATGTGGACAACAGTAATTAACCAATTAAGATTTTGTTTATGTCACATGTTTAGCAGTTAATGCTATATAAGCACAGCTGTAAAAGTAATAAAGGTCTCTGATTCATCCTCTGTCAGAGTCCATGCTTTAATCCATTGCAAATGGCGCCCGAACAGGGACCTGAATAGAGTCTATGGGACAGAATCACGGAGGAGAGCAACTGGCAGCAGAGCCTGGCTGAACTTACTGAACGAGCGGAGCACAGGGCTGAAGAGTCCGGACGAGTAATCACCCAAATAGAGGTGAGCAGCTGGGGACAATGGGGGCTTCTATGTCAGCCAAGGAAAGATCGGTAGTTAAGGTGTTCATGAGTATTTTAGCACGATGAGGCATAAAATATGATGAAACACAGTTGCAAATGCTTTTAGCATGTCTAAAAGGTCGGGGTGTTTTCTCAGACTTGACTGAGGTATTTGAGCTAGCCACATGGAACAATGCTGGGCATTAACTATGGGAGGCAGCGACAAAGGGAGATCCCGGTGCCACTGGGTTACTAATGATGTGGAGGCTTGTGTCAGAGTCTTTAAAGCAATTGAAAACTAACTGCACCACTGTTGCCATGGCAGAAGGAGCGACACAGCCGACTGCTCCTGTACCTCCTGTGATGAATGAGGCTGACGGTGCAGTATCTTCCACAGATCTAGGTCCAGAACCTCACGATCGGTTACTGCCCGATTTGTCACTGCCAGAATCTCCACCAGTCATGGTACCCCCACCTGTGAACTTTCTCCCTGCAATGACTCAGGGGAAAGAGCTGTGCAGAACAGATGGTTTCGATCCTAAACGACATTGGCAACAATTAAAACAAAAAGCAGAGAGGAGTGGAGATTACGAGCTAGCCCAGCTCATTACTTGTCCTGTGATTTGAGACTCTCAAGGACGTTCAGAATATCAAGGGCTGCAATTTGAGATAGTTAAGGAAGTACAGAAGACAGTTTTGGATTATGGCTTTTTATCACTGTACACTCAAGGCTTGTTGCAGAGTGTGTTTTTCAATTATGAATTAACCCCGTTTGACATTAAACAAATAGCCACCCTGATTTTCACACTGACACAAAAGGTGTTATTTGAAGTGCACTGGAGATCAGCCTGTGAGACAGCTGAGATGAGCAATCTCGAGGGCTCAGATGATGATCCTTTACAGGGAGCCAGGATTCCTCAGTTTTTTGGGAAGCACCAATTCAGATGTCCCAGTTAGAAGCTAGACTTAATCAAGCAATTTTGCAGCAGTCACAGCAATTGGCCTATCAGGCTCTGTTAAAGACTCCAAATGCCAGAAAAATCACACCGTCTTATGTTTCTATCAGAAAGGGGCCGACTGAGCTGTTTATGCTGTTTATCGATAAATTAAAAGAAGCATTAGACAAAAAGGTAGATAATGAACAAGCTTAAGATGCTTTGCTAATGCAATTGGCAGTTGAAAATGCCAACGCTGATTGTAAATGCGTCTTGCAATCATTAAGAAATCCAAATATCATTGAAATGATGAAAGCGTGCCAGAGAGTCAGTCCAGTTGAATATAAAATGCAAGCTATGGCAGCTCCCTTTGCGGCAATGAAAACCAATAACAGAGCATGCTTCAGGTGCAGTCACTCAGGGCACTTTAAATGCTGCTGTCTGAAATCAACTCAAAATCTTTATGGAGGGCAACACTGTGCCCCTGATATTTGTCCGCTTTGTGGGAAAGGGCGTCATTATGCCAACCAATGCAGATCCAAGTGGGATAAAGATGGAAATCTGGTTCAGGGAAACTCCAGGAGCAACGCGAGCCAAAGACATGTGCCGACACAAATACCATGGCAATTCACAGCAGCTGCAATGACCTCTGTGCCAGAACAACAGGCAGGGCTGGAATGGATGTGGCCACAGCAGCAACAGTATCGCCCATAGACCGGGCAGTATATAGGATACCGCTGAATGCAAGGGGGCCACTAGGACACAGGCTGAATGCTCTACTTCTCGGACGATCTAGTACAGCCCTGAGGGGAGTCTTTGTGTTGTCTGGTGTAATTGATGTGGATTTTAACAGTCAAATTCATGCACTGGTCTGGACTGCCTCTCCCCCTGTGGTACTTCCACTATTTAAGAGTCAAGCACTTAATTCAGACAACGTAGAGTGCAGGTCGGGCAGTTTTGGGTCTACTGGTTCACCGTCTATTTTGTGGGTTCAAGCTGTGCAATCGCAGTGACCAATGTTGACATGTTATCTCAGTAATAGTGAGGGAAAGCCTCACACTGTTAAAATGCAAGGCATGATTGATACAGGTGCTGATGTAATGGTGATTTCACAGGGAAAGTGGCCAACCAATTGGCCTGTTAAAACAATTCCTTCTAGGTTGTCTGGAATCAGGGGAATGACTGCATCATATCAGAGTGTAAATGTGATCCAGGTAACTGGACCTGAGGGACAAGTTTCTCTATACGTCCTTTTATTGTTGCAGTGCCTTTGGTTTTATGGGGTCGTGATGTGCTGGCATCCTGGGGAGTTTCTATTGGAACAAAAAATTTTTAGTCCGGGTCACTGAAGCACAGCCTACTGTATCCCTGCGATGGCTCACAGACAAACCAGTCTGGGTAGATCAGTGGCCCCTAGCTCAAGAAAAGAGCCACGCATTGACTGAGTTAGTAAAAGAACAGCTGCAACAAGGACATATAGTACTGACAAGTCCCTGGAATACTCCAGTGTTTGTAATAAAAAAGAAAAGCGGTAGATGGCGCTTATTACATGACCTGAGGCAAATCAATGGGAGCCCTGCAACCAGGTTTACCCTCTCCCACAATGATCCCAAGCAAATGGCCTATCATTGTTATGGATCTAAAAGACTGTTTTTTTATAATCCCACTTGCTGAACAAGATAGGCCCCGTTTTGCATTTTCTATCCCCTCTATCAATAACCAAGAGCCAATGCGCAGATATCACTGGACCGTTTTGCCTCAGGGCATGAAAAATACCCCTACAATTTGTCGGATATATGTTGCAAAAGCACTCTCTGAGGTTTGCATGAAGCATCCGCAGATGCTGATTTATCACTACATGGGTGACATATTAACTGCAGGAGTTTCAGAAGAGGAACTGAAACAAGCCACAAAGGACGCAATAGATGCACTGCATTCCTTTTGGCTACAAATAGCTCCTGAAAAAGTGCAAAAAGAGCCTCCCTGGAAATATCTAGGGTGGAAAATTATGGAACAGACTATAGAACCTCAAAGGGTTGTTTTGGCACACAAGATCTCTACCCTTAATGATTTATGTAATTTGGCACCTCACAGGTGCATTTGCAGCACTGGGCATCCCAGACAAAATTAAGACTGATAATGGACCTGGCTATGTAAGCCAGAAACTACAGGTTTTCCTACAACAATGGGGTGTGACACATATCACGGGCATTCCTAATTCTCCACAAGGTCAAGCTATAATTGAGTGGACCCATCAGACTGGTGAAACCAATGCTGCAAAAACAAAAAGGGGGAATGCTGGGGGAAAGCCCAAAGGACTATTTATGGAAGCCAATTTATACACTGAACTATCGCAACGTTACAGAACAAGAGAATGGGGTCACAGAACAACCAACAATTTGTAAACATTTTTTCTTTCAGTTCTACAGGAATGACGGATTCCCCTCAGATGCCTGTAAAAGTTTGGGTCAAGTCTTTGTTAGCAAACAAATGGAAAGGACCATATGAGTTATTAACATGTAGAGACACATGTTTGTGTCTCTACAGGTCAAGGCACTCATTGGATTCCAGCTCAGTGCGTGAGGCCAGCGCTCGATCGAAGATGACATGACGAACCTGAGACATGCATTCCTGGCAACAGAGATTCTAGTGATTGGTCTACTGTTGACAACACTCCAGATGACAGCACTCATAGCACCAATGACACCTTGGAACTGCAGTAATCTTTGGGTCTCACTAGCTCATTCATTAAATCAAACCCAATTTTTGTCTCTATAGCACAACCAGAACAACCCTTCCACACTTTTTTAGCAGGCCTGCATATTGGTAATGTAGGAGACACAGGGGAGGCCATCACCAGTCTCAAATTAAGCATAGGGGCAGCATGCAACAGAAAGACAAATGACAAGCTTGTTTTGCAAATTGGAGACTTACTGGATGGTTACAATTGTTGGTAAAACTAGTTGTAGAAACCCCAAGAAATTGACATACTGGGGAGTGTAAAGGCAGACTATTGTATATTTTTTAATCTCAAAAAGTACCAAAGAAGTGAAACTTGGGTGCAGAATATATCACCCAAGTCTGTCGCGTATCGGAATGTGAGTCTGTGGTGTAACCACATGAGCAGAAATGCTAGCAACAAAAATGACTGGGTGCCTTCTACTCTCCTTCCTCAAAAATTGCCACCAGGCATGTTTCTGATATGTGGAAACTGTGCTTGGCCTGGTTTGCCTTCTAGATTGGAAAGGGGGCCTTGTACTCCAGGGCACCAGTAACCATGCTCACACCTAACACATACATGATTTTGAATCATACAGCCTTGGACAGACATAGGCAGCACAGAAACCTGCATGCTTATAAGGCAGGCTGTTGAGATAATGTGGAATTATGCAGCAAAGGTGGAATCATTGCAGCAGGAGTTTTATTACCAGGACTAGTTGCTGCAAAGGTCCTTAGCGAATTAGACAAATTGGCGTGTTGGCTAGCCAAACAAAGTAATCTGACATCCCGAGTACTGGGAGCTTTAGCATCAGATGTAGATTCAGTTAGACATGCTAAATTGCAAAATCACGCAGCTATAGATTTTTTGCTGTTAGCACACGGGCACGGATATGCAGATTTTGATGGTATGTGTTGTATGAATTTAAGTGATCACTCACAATCTATTCATAAAAATATTCAAGATTTAATGGAACAAATACATAAGCTTCAAAGAGATAGTGGGGGTTTTTTGGGTTAGAGCAACTTTTTGCAAATTGGAGACTTACTGGATGGTTGCAATCATTGGTAAAATTTGGAATATTTGTATTAGGGGGTTTGGTTTGTGTTTTATTGATTGTACCATGTCTGTTAACATGTTTGCAAAAAATGTTGCAGCAAATGGTACAACAGGTGTTAGTTGTAGAAAAACAAAAAGGGGGAATTGTAGAAGAACAGGAGTTAATAAACTTAGGACTCGACTTTCGAGATATGCACCTTTGTCGATGAGAAAGTATTTCTAGTGAAGAAAAACATATGCTTCTTTCCGTGTGAAATATTTTGGGTATGCAATACCAAGAGAAACCAAAGAAACATCATGATAAGAAGGGTCTGGGAACCTGGCTTTTAACTAAGCAATGAGGATATTGTGATCAAGAAGCATTAAGCAACGACAGTAAAATGAAGGAGCACGTGAACAGCAGTAATTAACCAATTAAGATTTTGTTTATGTTGTGTGTTTAGCAGTTAATACTATATAAGCACAGCTGTAAAAGCAATAAAGGTCTCTGATTCATCCTCTGTCAGAGTCCATGCTTCAATCCTTCGCAAGCCTTTAAAAATACTGTGACAGAGGAAATAGGTTGAATAGTTCAGAGAGAGGAGTCTATCAATATGAGACCGTAATAAAAGTAAACTCTAAGATATCTGCAGTCTATTAACAGATTATCATTAACTCCATGGCATCTAACAGCCTACATGGAAGGACAGGCAGAGGAGACAGGGAGGGGGTGCTGCCCCTTATGTCAGTGACCAGCTGGAGTGCATGGAGCTCTGCCTGGGGATGGATGGGGAGCCAGCTGAGCACTTATGGGTGCTCCCAACTAAAGGGAGGGCAGAGACAAGAGGCACTATTGTGGGGGTCTGCTACAGGCCACCCAACCAGGAAGACCAAGCCGATGACGCCCTCTATAGACAGATCGGAACAGCCTCATGTTCACAAGCCCTGGCCCTCATGGGGGACTTCAGCCATCTCGGTATCTGTTGGAGGGACAACACAGCAGGGCATAAGCAATCCAGGAGGTTCCTGGAATGCACTGAGAATAACTTCCTTCTCCAAGTGATAAAGGAGCCAACAAGGAGAGGGGCTATGCAGGACCTTGTTATCACCAACAAGAAGGGTCTGGTAGGAAATATGAAACTCAAGGGCAGCCTTGGCTGTAGTGACCATGAAATAGTGGAGTTCAAGATCCTTAGGGCCATGAGGAGGGCACACAGCAAGCTCACTAACCTGGACTTCAGGAGAGCAGGCTTCAGCCTCTTCAGGGATCTGCTTGGTAAAGTACCATGGGATAGAGCCCTGGAGGGAAGAGGGGCCCAAGAAAGCTTGTTAATATTCGAGGATCACCACAAACACAAAAAGGAAGCCTACAGAGAGTGGAAGCAAGGACAGGTAGGCTAGGAGGAATACAGAGAAATTGTCGAGCAGCCAGAGATCAGGTGAGGAAAGCTAAAGCCCTGACAGAATTAAATCTGTCCAGAAATGTCAAGGACAACAAGAAAAGCTTCTATAGGTATGTTAGTGATAAAAGGAAGACTAGGGAGAATGTGGGCCCTTTCTAGAAGGAAACAGGAGAGACCTGGTTACCTGGGATATGAAGAAGCCTGAGGTATGCAATGACTTTTTTGCCTCAATCTTCACCAACAAGTGCTCTAGTCACACCACCCAAGTTGCAGAAGGTAAGGACACAGTCTGGGAGAATGAAGAACTGCCCACTGTAGGAGATTAGGTTCAAGACCGTCTGAGGAACCTGAAGGTGCACAAGTCCATGGGACCTGATGAGGTGCATCCGTGGGTCCTAAAGGAGCTGTCAGATGAAGTTGCTAAGCCACTATCCATCGTATTTGAGAAGCCGTAGCAGTCCAGTGAAGTTCCCACTGACTGGAAAAGGGGAAACATAATCCCCATTTTTAAGAAGGGAATAAAGGAAGACCCAGGGTACTACAGGCCAGTCAGTCTCACCTCTGTACTTGGCGAGATCATGGAGCAGATCCTTCTGGAAACTATGCTAAGGCACATGGAAAATAAGGAGGTGATTGGTGACAGCCACCATGGCTTCACTAAGAGCAAATGCTGACAAATTTGGCATCCTTCTATGACGGGGTTACAGTGTTGGTAGATAAGGGAAGAGCAACTGACATCATCTACTTGGACTTGTGCAAAGCATTTGACAATATGTCCCACACAACATCCTTTTCTCTAAATTGGAGAGACGTGGATTTGATGGTGGGATCACTTGGTGGATAAGGAATGGGCTGGACAGTCATACTCAAAGAGTGGCAGTCAACAGCTTGGTATCCAAGTGGAGATCAGTGACAAGTCGCATTCCTCAGGGTTTCCTATTGGGACCAGCATTATTTAACATCTTTGTCAACAACATGGACAGTGGGATTGAGTGCACCTTCAGCACCTTCGCCAGTGACACCAAGCTGCATGGTGTGGTTGACACGCTGGAGAGAAGGAATGCCATCCAGAGAGACCTTTACAGACTTCAGAGGTAGGCTCGTGCAAACCCCATGAAGTTCAACAAGGCCAA
>KL283787.1:0-29907 GCA_000699545.1 Podiceps cristatus
TAATGATAATAGAATAGGTAAGATAGTGAATATATATGGCAGTGAAAGATTGTCCAACGTTTGATGACCCAACAACCCATACAGCCCGACCTGAGCAGCAATCACTGAGTGAAATCAAGAGTGATCTCAGAACAGCAATATTCCCCAGCAGCAATCTCAGAACTGCAAGTTCCAGAGACAGCGAGCAAAGGAACAAACAGGCCAACTAATGAAAGCATAAATGAATGAAAAGGCCTCCTGGCCCACTGGCCAACCCCCACTATATACTGGACATGACGCCTACGGTATGGAATACTTTCTTAGGCCAGTTTGGGGCAACTGTACTGGCTATACCCCTCCCAGGTTGTTGCACCAGCACATCAGCAAAACCTGGGAAGCTGGAAAACATCCTTTATCACTTAGCAACAACTAATAACATCAGCATATTATCAACATTCTTTACATAGGAAATCCAAAACACAGTAGCTACTGGGAAGAAAACTAGCTCCATCGCAGCCAAAACCAGGACACTTGATCTTTCTCTACCATGCATGGCACCTCTCTCTCTTGCCTCTTAAATTCTGCCACACCTGACAACAGCCCCTGTCAGTAAAAATCAAGGCAAAGAAAGTACTGAGTACCTCAGATCCCTTCAGAGATCCCCACCGCACCCCCATGTTGTCACACAATGCCTGCACTCCATTCAGCAGCAGGGCTGTGTTCTGCTTAGTCTTCCTTTGGCTGTCCACGTAATTCTAAGAGCTCTCCTGTTGCTCTCCACATCCCTCAGTTTCAACTCCAACCAAGCTTTGGCTTAATTCCATTCCTGCACATCTAAACAATACCAGTACCTTTTGTAGACTTTGTTTTCACTCCATTCGGGAGCTCTCCCCGCAGCCTAGCAGGTTTACTGTCTTGCCTGCTATTTTCATGAACATCAGAATGAGTCATTTTTGGAGTTTAAGGAAACTGTCTCTGGTGATCAACACGTCCTATGCTCCTTTGCCCTTCACAACAGCCTCTTATAGAACACCTCTTACTAGTTCTCTAAACAAGTAAAATTCTGGGCCTTAATCTGCTGATTGCCCTCCTCACTTCCCTCAGAATCTGAAACCCTACTATCTCACGGCCACTACAGCCTAGGCTGCCCCTGACTACTACTTGCCTGATCAATTCCTCTTTATTTGCAAGTAGCAGATCCAGCAAAGCATTTGCCCTAGCTGGTCCTTCCAAAATCCATGTCAACATGTTGTCCCAAACACCTGTTTGTATCCTGCTGTGCTGCCCTTCCAGCAGAGTTGTTTCAAGCAGTCCTTGAGAACAAGGGCCTTCCACTAGCAGGTATCACCCAGTTGCTTTGAAGGTTCATCCTCTTCCCTTTTTTATCAGGCTGTCTACAAGTGCCCTATCCTCTGATTGAGCCGTACAGACTTGACAGGCCTATTAATCATCCTGTAGCAGAGCTCCACGCTCCCAAGTCATTCTTTTGTGTAAAGCACAACTTCCCCTCCTTGGTGTTCCTGCCCATCCTTTTTGAAGAGACTGTTATTCATCTATTGTAGCAGTCCAGTCTTCTGAGCTACTCCATTGCATCTCTGTAACCCCAATAAGGTTAGAGCTCTATGACACAGCAGTGTTTTCTAATTCCTCCTTTCTGCCTTCAGGACTTGAGAAACTGGAATAATGGGGTCTCAAATGCAGTGCAAGAGGGACCCCTTCCCCTGCCCACCCCTATCACATTATCTCTTGCAAACCCCACTCCCCAAGAAACCCAAATCCTGGATGGCTATTTGTTACCCTAGAAGTTCTGTCCAAGTTAGTTCCTGATATGCCAGTGCAGTCAATCCATCTGGCGCCTGTGACACATCACCATCATGGTTATGCCAACTCCAAACAGCTCTCTGGACCATCAGGACAACCCATTCTGGGCCAACTGTCCCATTAAACTGCCAGGCCTCTATGTCCTGGTCACTGGTGCTATCCATGTGTTTGTTAAATAAGACGCTGGACACAAGTCTGCTCCACCTCTCTTTAAAACTTCCTTCTCTGCAAGCAACTTCACCCGCTTTCAGTTCCCAAACATAATTCAATCACCTTCTGAACTAAGACTCCATCAACATCCTCCCTCCTTCTATGCTGTGCTCCAAAATGCTCATGCTGAATTAGGAACAAAACTAGTTGTACACGAACTTATTTCTCCTCAGCCGCTATCACACACCTCTAAAATGCAGTATCTTGTTCCATTTCCTACCATTTAGTCTGACTACTGTTCAGGATAAGAAGCTAATACAAATATTCTATCATATTCTACAGTGTACTGAGTTCACAGCAAAGGTCACTGCATTTGTATGTTTTTCTACTGTTATGAAAAAAGTGGAAAAAATACTTCAAACAAGTATCAGTCCCCATGAAGTGTTAAGATAGACAATTATAAGAAACTTCACCAAGAGGCAAATATATTCTCCTATTACTTAGGATTCATCTTGAAGCAATTCTGTAATTTTGTATCCAGACAAAGGCTGGAGAAGGTTCAACGCTATTGTGTTTTTTATACTAACACTGTAGAGAAGTTTCTGCCCATTTTAAACACTATTTTCCTATCAGCCCAAAGCAATTACATAATAGACAGGAACATTTGGACCTCAAATGTATGGTGCACCTCTGCACCAGTTGTACAGATTAACTGCACTGCAAATTAGCACAACAATAAATGCAATTAAGCATTTGGATCGTATAGGTTATTCACCTCATCGTGCTATGAACTTAAGCAGTCAGCAATGAAGTCCACTGACCTAGTCTATCTGTCAGTGAAGTCAGATCAAAGTCATCACCACTGACCAGAGCTCCTGGAGGTCAGCAAAGGGACAGGAATAGGGTACTGATGTCATGAAAATGGGAGTCAAACAGGAGCAGGTTGCTTGGATCATAAGAACAGATCTTTCCTAAATTTTAGACTAAATGTAGCCTTCACAGCAGAAGTCCATTTAGAAACATACACACTACATCAGCAAAACATGAAATTAATGCTATGCTAGCATTCTGGGCTTCAGGCTGATTTATAAGGGTAATAACTTTTCCTCATGCATTGTATAACTTAAACCTGTCACTCTCAGGTTCGTAAGTTATGCATGCACATCACAATCACACATATAAACGTTTATATATGCTTCCACATATACCAAAGGTATCCCAACACCACTGGAGTAACTCTCATACAGAAGACAGAATCAAGTTACTTATGAAAGCTATCCAGATACACCCTTTAAACATGCCAATGCACTGCTGAAAGTCCTGAGCAGACGAGAGCCGTAACAAAAATCAAACTACTGCCAGAAGTTGGAAACAGCTTGAGATCTACTTCTCAGAGGCCCCTCGTCATAAAATGGAGCCTTTCTGAAAGTTGTAAGCAATAGTTCCTGCTCAAAAGATTGCCCTTATGTAATCAGCAGTTTATATTTTGTTAATATTTGTGTCAGAGAAGAAAAGGTATTCATGAGAATCTACCCAGAACAAAAGAAGCAACCAGTGAACTATTTGCCTTTGCATGTTCTGAATTCTCAGTCGCTCTGAAGGCCAGCCCCCACAAATGAATTACCAGACTTGGCCAGATGGAATCAAGCACTTTTCCATTAAACTTTGTTTTGTTTGAAACATAACCAAGTAAAATGAGTCCCTTAATATGGAAAGGAAGAACTCGTAAGTTTTCATGCAATGTTCTGTATCGAACCAGAGATCTGAAAGA
This sequence comes from Podiceps cristatus, assembly GCA_000699545.1. NCBI lineage: Eukaryota > Metazoa > Chordata > Aves > Podicipediformes > Podicipedidae > Podiceps > Podiceps cristatus. Next base: position 3,722 of record KL283787.1, read on the forward strand.
ACAGCAAGTAACTGTTTTTATAATACACCAGTATCTAAAGTGAAGATTTTCCCTCAAAGCAGCATTTCAAGTTACCCTAAGAGACTTCCTTTTATCTTATAAAACATCAAATATTTTGTTTTGAAATTATACGAACAAGTTGTGAAGACACATGTTCAAAAGGGTAGTTGGAAAAATCAAAACAGCTGAGTATTCAGACAGGACAACCCAATGCAGTCAGGTCAGCACAGCACTCCAAGTTCAGAGGTATGACCATGAGTGGAAGGCAGAAATAGGTAAGGTGAAAGTGTGAGCTTATTAAGACTTAAGATTCCTAAAACTGTAATTCATGTTACCGTTTTTTCCATAACTATTCTGTGTACCTCAGAACTGTTCTTATCTATGCCAACAGGAGGAAGGTCAAAGATAGAGGACCTTAAATAGGTGTTAGTACCCTCTTTGAAAGCACTTTTGAAGCAGCTTCAAAGGACCCCAATGCCAAGATCCACACAAACACTACTTAAAAAAAAAAAAAGACGACTAGCTATAACTTGAGATGCTTAGATCAGTGAACAACCTGCTGCATTCTCTTTTCTTCTTTGTCTGGCTAAAGAAAAGCTTTCTTCATGATGAACAGAGTAAGCCAAAGATTCTCTCATTATTGTTACAAGAAATAATGTCAGCTCTCACTCCTCTCCACATCCTCAAGTAAACTCAACACAGGGGGCCCTAAACCTTTAGCTCCTTTATAGAAAGCTTCACAAAAGAGGTTAGGGCTAAACAAACGTCCTTCATAAAGGGAAGGAAAGGTAAAGATAACTGCATTACAGTCAGACCAACACAAGACACCCTTCGAGTGAATTAATTGGCTAACACTTATTTTACCTGTGCCAGTTGCCAGTAAACCCTTGAGTGGAGGTTCTGTGTACGAAGTGGACTACTTATAAGCGGAGTGAAAGCATAAGCAAGAGAGAAGGAACAGAAGTACCCTTAAAAGCAAGACTTGCATGCACAGGGGGCATTAGTCCTCACTACCAATTGGATGAATAAATTTATCAGTAGGTTAAGTAGTTTAGAAGATCATTAACATTGCTTATAAAATCAAGAACAATCCAGCCATGTTTTAAGTTATTAAATTTACGTTTTTTAATAATTCAATAACTGACACTGAACAGTTAGTTGTTTATACAACTGTAACTGTTGAATGAATTTCCTTTAAGAACTGCCATTAGCTTCTGGTGTGTAATGTTGACAGCACATCAATACTGTTGTTAAAAATATATCAAGCATGCTCATTAGAAAACACTACCTGTTTGCACCTTATAGGCTCTCCGTTCTCCTACAAGTCTGAATTGACAAGATGGCATGATGCGCTTAGGAGGCTATGCCTAATATAAGAAATAAACTGAGTATGCCCAGAACCTTTATGTGGCACTGAGGCCAAGCGCAGACAGATGGCATCCATACCATGAAGCTCGGACTCTCAGCTATACTGTTAACCTGGCTGTTAACATAATTCTCCCAGATTCATGGCTCAGTAAAACTGTTATCACACTTGGAAAGTGACAGATGCCCTGGACCAAAACTGTATCAGGGATGGTTCTAACAGTTTTAGAGCATATAACCAACTTCCAGAGTCCAAGAGCTTGTCCTATCATGGCTTTATTCATACCTACAAAAAAATAGCCTAGTCGTACTAAAGAACGTGAACAAAAGTAAAATGGGGAATACCAAGAAGTCGAAAGGCACATCTAGGAAATCACTACAAACACTGTATTTGCTCAGGTATGTGGTCACAACACACATACTCCAGAAGACAAAACAGAAGATGCAAACTGCATTTATCTTACGTGAGCACAAAATGTCATTGTTGTTCATTTGTTCTAAAGTATGCTGTAGAACAAGGAATTAATGAAGTAAGATTTAGAAGAAAAAAACAACAGATGAAGGACATTGTTAGGAAATCTCATGGTGATACCTGGTTAGCCAGCAGATACAGAAACTGTGTGAACAAAAAAACCCCATGCATTACTTACCAAGCACCGAACACAAAAATCCATCTATTAGAGCACACTTCAAAAAAACTAAGCCCAAGACACGGCAATGTGCTAAATATCTACTGTTATTCAAAACAGCAGTAAACAGGAAAAAAAAAAATCTTTACAAGAAGGTAAAACTGGCTGATAGAAGTGATGGTACTGGAAAAGACAGACACCCATTAAGAAAGCCACAAGGTTCTCTCGTTGAGGTGAGATGTCTCACTGTGCCTCAACAACACGGCAAAAGGCTACAAAATACCCACTTTGTCCACTGACTTGCTGCAACAGAACTACACTCTGCAGTCAAAAGCAGAAATTCCTGATCATTAAAGATGCGCTACTTAAATAAAATCTGTTTTCAGCCATGAGTCTTCAGCAGATGGCTTCTCCTGTTCACTAATACTCTATAAAGATAGCTTTGTCCAAGAAACGTTTGTTTGCATTACCACCATGTTTGGCCTTGCCTTTTAGCTGTTTTCAGGCTATCTGAAATAAAGATGCTCTTCACTTAAAACAGTCTTAGCTTCTGTATCTGAAGTGACATACCTGCTTTCTTTTGTGGTTCTGATAAATGCACAGTGTCTTCAAGCTATATAAAAGCGATGCCAAGAAATCCCAAGAGGCTGACTTTCCTGGAATAAGCTTAAGTCAACAAAGCTTGATTCAAAATCCATCTTTATTCTCCCTTCATCTAAATCTCAGCTTGACAGAATGTTCCTTATTAGTTATTTAGGAGAGGCCAAACTTGTGCCTTCAGGTCAGCAACATAATCAATCATCAAGAAAAGAACATAAAATAAGCAAGCAGCATTCAGGCTCCCTCACAAATTCACAGCTCCCACAGACAGTTTCAACTCCATCTTAAAGAAAAAAGGCAGGTAATTCAACCTTTCATAAGAATACAATACATATGTAAAATCACCAACGCCATCCAGAGGGACCTTGACAGACTTGAGAAGTGAGCCCATAAGAACCTCATGAGGTTCAACAAGGCCAAGTGCAGGGACCTATACATGGGTTGGGGCAATCCCAAACACAAATACAGGCTGGGCAGAGAATAGATGGAGAGCAGCCCTGCTGAGAAGCACCTGGGGGTACTGGTGGATGAAAAGCTGGGCATGAACCAACAATGTGCACTCACAGCCCAGAAGGCCAAATGTTATCCCAGGCTGCATCAAAAGCAGTGTGGGCAGCAGGTTGAGGGAGGGGATTCTTCCCCTCTACTCCGCTCTCATGAGACCCCACCTGGAGCACTGTGTTCAGCTCTGGGGCCCCCAACACAAGGACACGGACCTGTTGGAATGAGTCCAGAGGACAGCCACCGAAGATGATACAAGGGCTGAAGAACCTCTCCTATGAAGGCAGGCTGAGAGAGTTGGGGTTGTTCAGCCTGGAGAGGAGAAGGCTCCAGGGAAACCTTCTAGCAGCCTTCCAGTACTTAAATGGGGCCTACAAGAAAGCTGGAGAGGGACTTTTGTCAAGGGCATGCAGCGACAGAACAAGGCATAATGGCTTTAAACTGAAAGAGGGTAGATTTGAATTAACTGTAAGAAAGAAATTCTTCACCATGAGGGTGGTGAGGCACTGGAACAGGTTCCCCAGAGACGAGGATGTCCTATCCGGTTGGAGAGGGTTTTGAGCAACCTGGTCTAGTGGAAGGTTTCCTCCCTCATGGCAGAGGGGTTAGAAGTAGATGATTTTAAGGTCCCTTCCAACCCAAACCATTCTATGACCATACTATGACTAGAAGATTGAGTGTTCCGTATTGGGGTGCACAGTCAGTCAGTAAAAAAAACCCAAAAAAACCCACACCTCAGAATGATTCAATATGGGCTACCACAGGCAATAAATGATGCAGGCCTGTTTCATACAGACCCTTAAATTTGTGGTGTTGACTTCCTAAGTGTGGTCCAAGAATACACTTTTCCAATAAAGCCTATTAAAAAAAAATTTCCTGTACCTCTCCACCCTCAGCCTCTCATTCTTACTCTCCATTGTTTGTCACACCCTCAGTAGTAACAGAACAGTTCTTTCAGGACTGTAATGTGAGAAAGGGAATGCTGAAATGCTTTTGGTTAAAATAGATTTTATCTTAAATAAATGGTCTCACTTCATCCCCATCCCAATTCTGCTTACAGAGCATATCAAAGTATAACTGTAAATAATTTTTCTTTCAAGTGTGTTTATCCCTAGATTGTATTTCTGCTATATTCCAGTATTTGTTACACAAACTGTAAAACATTTTAACACCAGACTTTGGAAAAGAACAGTGTAAGGGGTGTTTACAGAAACAGCTCTTAACTTCAGACACTCTTGTTTTTTCAAATGTTATTTCTACTTCATATCCATATTTGATTAAAGTACTTATTCATTTCAAGAAATTCCTTCCAATTTTCTTAGTTTTTCCCAAAATATTACTTTCTGGCTAATGCGTTATTTCTCATGTCCAAGATTAACAGTTTCGCTCCATCACAGCATCCACCTTTACTTTTTTTTGTTTCCCCCCCCAGTCTGCGTTGTTTTCCAGAAGTTAATTTATGAATTCGCATACAGAACACAAGTTTTCTCAGGTCAAGGTCTGTGTCTTGTTTCCAGCTGAAGAGTTTTAAATCAGTTACACCCCCGTCCCCCCAACCTGTACTACCAGGCAAGTTACACAGCCACTTAAAACAACACAACCTAAGACAGCAAAGAAATTATGTGAATTCATTGTAATGAAGAAAACTCTATGTCTTTTCATTACTTCTGCCCTCTTTCGCCCTTTTAGTGCTTCTGTTAATAGTCTGTCACTGTTTCTGTGTTCAAGTATTCTTTAAAGTAGAAACACTATCATTTCCATACTGTAACACATTTGCTCATTTGCCTCATTCCAGCTTCCTACCAAAAATTGAAAGCCCTTCAGTAAAGAAAATTTGTCACCTTTTGAAAGGGTCTTCCTTCACTGATATAATACTTTGCCAGAGCCACTATAAAAACCTCGGGCAGCATTTTTACTCTACTCTACCACTTATTTCCAACACATTTATTGCATTTTTAAGAAGTTACTCATCTTCAAAACAAGGATGACATTTTCTCAAATGCCAGTATCATCTATCACCCATATGTTGCCCTAAATGATGGGCCACACGTTAGTCTACTAGTAGTTTCAAGTTTTGTTCAACTTAATTTTTTTGGATGACTGCACAAAAAGCCATGGTTTTTCAATTTTCCAGAGAAGTAACCTAATTTGCTGTTAAATCACAAAGCCTAGAAACACTATAGCAGGAACCAAGATAAGAGAGTTATGAAATCCATCTTTTGGCACAACAACATTTCCAAACCTCCTTAATATACCAATGCACCACAAAGCTTGTGTGGAAGACGGAACTCAAAGAACTCGCTGTCCAAATGGCAACTAGCCATGGAAAGCTCAACCCCGACTCCTTCTGAAGACACTACAAAAAACCCAAGATATAGTAATCGACATGAAGGAGAAAACTTGGTCCAAAATTGAAAATAAGAATTTCTTTTAGACAATCAAAAATAGCCTTATTTCTGTATCAGATGACAGAGCTTTTGAAGTACTAGAACCATGAGGAAGTTTGAAATAACTAGTTGATCCTAGAAGAGAAAATGCTTTTTGAATTGAGCATATTCAGAAATAAGCATTTATTTTTGAATTATATTCATGTTTTTCTTCAAGCTTAACAGAAACCAAACCTCTTCCCTTTCACAGAAAAAGTGATTTTGCAGGCTAGATCAGCTCTTTACTAAACTTGCAGGGAGAACAAAGTTACACTAAAGACCAGAAGAAAACCTCACACTCTTGACAGTCTCCTTAAACTGTGCCTGAAGTTAATACTAGGTTTCATGGAATGCAGTTTTCTCAGCTTGTTTCAAACCTGTCTCAAAACTGCTGTCAATAAGAAATAAACCCACTGTCTCAATTCACATCGACACAGGTTTATGTTACCTGTCAATTCTTGTGGGACTGCTTTTATGCCTCAAGTAATTCTCTGGACTCAATTCACAATGTGTGCAACTTCTGCATGACTGAGCCCTAAGCAATGAAGATCTTCCACGTTTCCATAGAGAGAGATGCAGATCTTCTGAAACAAGTGCAAACTGGAAAGAATCCAAGAATGCACTTTACAAACATATCTGTCCCTTTTTTTTTTTTTGCCTATTCACTGTCCCATCATCTTCTCAATAAAAGTGCAAAGAGGATCATTACATGATCTGGGTTTAACAAACACCTTTGAGAACATCTGTCCTTACTCCCCACCCACTTTTAAGCCCAGAATATTTCACTGATTCAGCTTTTGCACACAAAAGCCCCTAAATGGCTACATGTGGACAAGGACGAGCAACTGTAGGAATGTGAAGTGGAGGAGAAGACAGAACTAGAACTGAGATCAAAGAAACAGCCTGTAGTTCCAGATCTGCAATCATGTTCTTCAAAGCTGTTAATGGTAAATGAACGCTCCACCCCTTCAAATCTTGTTCACAGGTCTTTGCTGAGCCATTTCCTATTGAAAAAGTCATGTAGGATAACAAATGTTGCCACTAACCTACCTGACTTTCAGCACAGTAGATCTCTCTCTCTCTCTCTGTTACCAATTTATAAATACCAGTAATAGTACTGACCTCCTTCATCAATTGCTCTGATGCTTACTCATGGAAAGCATTTCAGAGGAGAGACATAACTCTTCATTAATAGTTTTTATTTTCCCTTTTCTTGTACAGCTAATTTTTTGTTCCTTCATCCCTTGGAAACTTGCCTTCCCTGGTGTTGTACATTAGCTGTTGCACAAGTGGCACTACTGCTGGTACTCTGCTGCTTCTGTATATCAGGACATGAAGATTTACTCACCTGTTTGAATGGAACAAGGGGGAAAAAAAAACCCCAACCATCTGACCAAGCTAATGGAAAAGTAGTCATTAAGAGCTGCACACAATAAATGATACAAAAGGTCAAACAGTGAGTACCAACTTTCCCAAACATAGACACATGTGAAGCAAAAAAACCCTACACACCCAAAACAAAGCAAAGAACATTATGTAGCCCAAACAGAATCCCAGCATCATTAAAATAGGTTTCAAGCAAGAATAATCATTTCACAATGAACAGATAAACCAAATGAAAAGGAATTCTGAAAGGGAGGAAGAAACTGCTACAATCAGTTGGACCAGAAACAGGCTCAAGATAAATAAAAAAAGGCTATCAAGGACTTTACTCCTCAGCATTGAACCCAGCTGTTACTGTGATGCAAACAAACCATCTACATACTAACCAGCACAGCTGGAAAGGTTTATCCTAATATTGTCACTTGTTTTTTTTTTTCATCCAACTACTGCTAGGCCTCCAGCACGGAACTTGCAATCCAGTAAGCAGAAATAGGGGACTGATGAGATGAGCTTTGTGAGCAAGTGTGAATCAAAAGATTGTTTTAAGCTTACAGAAAACAAATATGAAATACCACAACATTCCATTCTAGTAATATTGAACTCTGTGTTAGATATGCCAAATAAAGAAATACTAGTATTTTTGGCACTGTAGCCTAATGAATAGAAATAGAAAGCATATGAAGATTCTAGGCTTTGTGAGAGCTCAAATCAAGAAAGTAAAGAAAAACTTCTTGTACAGAGAAGCTGCTAAAGTTTATAGAAGAAAGGGGACTGCCCAGAGAAGTACAGCTACAATACTGTAGCTTCAGTGCTTACACTGTCAAAATCACAACAGCAATGCAGGCTGAAATAACAGAGACCCACTCAAATGCAAGTATATATAATCCTCGTGACAGGATGATAGCTGTGTACCACCACAAATGAACATGAAGTGAAACAAACACAGAATGGGATGTTATATAATAAAAGCCTGCTCTCTGGTTTATTTCTGGATCAACTTAAGCTGGAGTCTACTTGCCCAAATTTGATTTACAGCAAATGCAAAAGATTGTTGCAGAAGTCAATTACTCTCCCTCAGGTACAACCCTGCAATCACAATTCACTCAATCTCACAGAATACAAGAACAACAAGGAAATGAAAACAAAACAAAATACCCAATCCGAAGTAGTCTGGCAAGAATTATCAATCCTGTAAAAGGCAGGAAGGGATAACTATAACAAGCATATTAAGACTCTTATTCATTTTCAGTAACTGCTTTTGTACATTTAGATACCAAGTAAAAATTAGCATCCCTATGTGAAAAATCAAGAGTTTGTTATAATATTTAATAAAGCATATACAGTGTAAATAAAATGAAGACTTCATGTAAATCATTTTGTCTTCAGTATGACATACCTCTAGAAAATAAAACAGGTTAATCTTATTTTATCTTAAAGTGAATGAAGCAGTATCAAGTCTGTAATTCTCCAAATCAACAGTTTCACTGTTTGTAAGTATTTAGAAATGGAAAAAAAGTTCTGTTCTAACAGCCCAACAAGGTTCTATCGTAGTCAAAGTCCATAACTTCCCTACCCCACAAAAAAAAAAAAAAAAAATCTTAACAGGCTTCAAAAACCAAAAACAGATACAGATGCATATATTGTGTTTTTAAAACAATATTTCTATTTAAATGATGAATGACATACAGAAAACTACACATGAAATTTGAAATTTTTGCTGAAGACCAAACTAGAGTACTCAGGCATTTTACAGCTCACTTTCTTCTCACAAAAGTTAAAGTACTTCTCCTGAAATCTTTTATCTATCTCTGAGATTACAGATTCCCGAAGAGGTAGACAGATAGAGTTTACACAAAGCTTTACGCCGGTTTCTACAGAATAACAGCATTATATATCTTTCAAATATGAACTGGTAAGTTTAAATGTAGTTAGCAAAAAAGTTAATTGGGGGGGGGAATCAATGGTCAGAAAACAAATACCTATTTTTCTTTAAGCACAATAGAAAAAAAATCATTTTCCCTTGCAAATTACAGGATGACCACATAGACTCATCTGTAAAGATTAAATTAGTTCAAGATGAAAGAATGCATCACAATCTGAACAAACAAATGCATTTCACTTACCGAAAAAAGAAGCAAATTCTGTACCACAAACTACATTTTCATCAGACTGCTGACAAAGCAGAAGTTGCGTAGCCGCTTAAGGCTGCATTCTTTCCAGCCTTTCTAACTGCCAAGTGTCTAGATGTACGCAAAGTAATGTGAACAGTGAACTGCTTGCACACAGTTCTCGAGACCTTCCCTTTTGTGGTTTGTAACTACTATTTTCTGAAAATTACTTGCTCAGTTACATTTTTATTATTTCAGTCTAAAAACTGTTCTGGTTACTGTTATAAAAGAGACAAGTACCAGTGACTGCTTCACAGAATTAAAAATTGAGCAGTTCAGATGCATCACCCATGTAACAAATGAAGACGTAACATTCAGACCATAAAATTTATCTTTCAATAACTTCATGAGAACATGACAATCTAGATAATGTTACTGGCAAAAACGTTTTAAACTACAATAAACCTTCTGTGTTTAAGTTTAGAATAACAACTGGGATTTTGTAATATCCCATCTTCTCAGGCCAGTTGAGCAGCTTATTCTCAGAATACCACAAGTGAACAGAAAAGGTGAAGTACAAAGAAGATGGTAGTCAGTCAATCACAATATAGGAGGTAGAAACACAAATAACATTTCAGGGAAAAGGTATATAGTTGATTTTGAAGGTTTTTTTGTTAAAGACAGATTTTTGGCTCAGTAATCCAAATGAGGCTATGGTTTCCCTATTTAATGGCATTCAGCCTCTACCCTGCAAAAGGATATAAATACAACCTAGGAAAACAAGCCTTGAAGCTTTTTTACCTTCCTTTCTACACCTATGGAAAAACAGCCACAAGCAGTTCTCACTCTCATTTAGTTTGCACTTCACTCTCACTACAGAGCCAAACTTTCTCAGTCACCTCTTGGTTCTTCATCCTGTTGGAAACTGAGAGACTCTGATTCCCAGTTAGTTAATTGAACCTCTGTACAGAGAAAAAAAAAAAGGGGGGGTGTGCGGAAACACACAAACACACTATGGAATGGTACTGAAGGACTGACTGTGCACTCACAAAGAGGGCAATCTGTTAGCTACAGGAGAAGCTAACGCTCGTCTCTGGACTATACCCAGCACGTATACAGCTGCAGCCTATACCTGTGATACGAACATGGCTGCAAAGAGGAAAGGCGTAAGAACAGTACCAGATAAGCTTCAAGCTAAGGATACCATTAGGTCATGTTGCAAGTTATCACAGAAATCCTAATGATACAAACAACTCTATGTGCTTCCAGATTTTTCCAGGAGGAAAAGAAGAATAGAACACGCTACTGATTTTTCCAGATTAATTAGCACATGGCACAGTAACAGAACACGGATCCAGAGAGACACAGCATATCTTTTTCTAAACCTTCTGTGGAATCACAGGATTCATAGCTGTGCCATCAGCTTCGTAGACATAACTATCCAAACCCAACCAGAATAACATTTGTTGAGAGTGCTTTTTTTGAGAGACACCCCAGAGTAGAAACCATAGAAAGAGCCTAGAAGTACTTACCAGTTGCGCCCAGTAAGAGTTCCCCATCTCCTTTTGCAAGAAGAGATCCTAATCCTAAACCAGGGCCCCTTTCTACCTAAGCAAGCTTAAAGTTCACTTCTCAGCTCCAAAGATATGTAGTACTTCACACTGCCTTTCCTAAAAGGTTGCAGAAGGCACACAATGGAACAGCTGTTGTGTTCCGCTCCAGTGATGGCTACATTTCAGTGGTGGATTAAGTGGTCCAGAACCATCCTTACCTAACTCACAGGGGTACAGTGAAGACTGTTTATCAAGTCATGCAATGATGAGACATACTAAGTATCTTTATGAACTCTAGTGTAATCATGCTGGGTAGAACACTAGGAGACACAGAACCTGAAACCTCTGCCATACAAATCATTGTCTCAGTCCTGCTGTTACACTACAATGTATTTTTATTTGCATTTTAATGTTCTTGCATACACCTTCAGGGCAGGAATCCTATTATTGTAACTATCTCTATTGTCATGTAATTCTACAGTGCTTTAAAAAAACATAATAGTGAGAACTAACCACATACAATATACACTATATCATCCTCCCTCTAAATTACAGTAGAAAGCTGAATTCAGTAGTACAGAGGACACTTAGCTGAGAAGCTTCTTCAGACTATTTCCTTTGGAGTTTCAATGCAGCTTAAAGATTTGGGGAGTAACAAATCAATATTTAAACAAGTATGCCTGAAGCTTTCTAACACGTCAGACAACTCAGCAAAATAAAGCAGCTAGAACATACACAGCCATGAGCACCTACACTTTTTGATAACAATTTCCACTAAGGAAGTGATGAACTTCAAGAAAAAAGCCAAAATACTTTCCTTCTAATGTAGCAATTCTTCAACTAGAAGAGTTCTTTAGCTAAAAGAAGATACAAGCTATAAATATTAGAATGTAGATAATGCCTTGGACTAAACACCTTCTTAGCTTTAATCACAAATAATTGCTGCTTCTTACACTAATGAGCAAGGCAAAATGGAAAGTAATTTAGACAATTCATTCAGGGTAATAGCTTTGTGAGCCAGTATTACTGCTGAGAGATTCATTCTCAATTTCCTTGAGTACAGTAACAGAGCAGCAGTAAGTTTTTCACTTCCGAGAGCTTTTCTGTCCTATGTAAATATAAACGGAAATCTCATTATCTATTGATAGAAACAATAGAACAAGTTAAATAAAGTTTCATATGTTACAATTTCTCATAACAGCCATCAGCTCCCTGGATCATAAGTGTAAATAAAACACTTCACTTACTGAAATCAATGAGAAACCTTCCAAATCCTTGCCTTTGGTATTGGGGCATGATCATTATGCAGGAGACATTGTACTTCTGCTGGCAAAGCTTTTCCTGGGGGAAGGAGAAACAGATCAAGTATGTCAAAGCACTGCTGAAGTGGGCAATTGCCTGCACCTGCCACTGTCCTTGTAAAATATCCCAATAAGGTGAACAGATGCATGGGGTCAGTACCAAAGTCAAATAACTCCACATTAATATTATAAGAAGGAAGTATCAAACATACTCTTTAAAATATTTTTTAAAATTAGTTAACTACTCACGTCTTAAAAATTAAATACATTGTCTAAACAGCATAATGAAGTTTAAGTGCTGTGAAGGAGGAGGACAGGAGGAAGAGGGAAATATTTTCAATGTTTCACTGACCATTCTGTCAAGGATATAAGAGTGGACAATAATATGCAACTACACAGTGAAGTATTCTATGCAATTGCTACACTAAGTGCCTGCTGGTTTCTGTCTTTATTTTGTCTTATCTCTCTAAATGAGTATGGGGTCAGGGTAGAGGGGAGGAACCCTATAGCCATAGAATAAGTAGTCATACTTGAATCACACTAGCTTTTTCAAAGCTGAATGCTTCTCACCTGAATCCAAATTAAGGCAGAATGCTCAGAAGCCAGAGCTCTTTCAGACAGAATGACATCATATACATGCAATGGAGGTAAATATTACATTGATTGTTTAAGACAATAGAAGGAAGAACCTAAAGTAGGAAGCTGTTCTAACTGTGTAAGGTTATAGGTTCTTTTTGATTTATTGATAAAAAGGAAGAGCCTTGAAGCTTTGTCAACTTTAAAAGATTACACCCCACCCCCCCAAAATCAGCACTAAATAGTTTTGAGGGAGTCCAAATACATCAACCAAAAATATCAAGATCTGCCTAACTGACAAAAAGTTGTGGCAGGCACAGAGATAGTTTAAGATACCACCTATCACTTCAGCCTCCACACATAAGGTGACACCAGACCAGTGATGACACTGACAGGATCATATGCCAGTATGTCAGTTTCCAAACATTTCTTCATCTGTGAGAGCACATACCCATGCCATATTTCATAAGGTTTCTTAGTTTCTTTGGTATGGTGAACTATTTTCTCTGTACAGGCTTCCCAAACTCTCAAGACTGCTGCTAGTATGAACTTCACATCCTGGCAATGTATTTGTAACCAGGGAAGAAAAGCCAAAGCATTTCTGCCAGCGAGAGCACACAGAAGCACACATTTAAAAAAACAACACACACACCCCGAAACCCCCCCAAAACCCCCAAACAAAAAAAAAAAAAAAACAAACCCAAAAGAGAAAAAAAACAAACACCAACCAAAAGCCAACAGGGGCAGGGGAGAATGGGACAACACATGTGGAATTCAGTAAATAATTTCAGTACTTCACTGGAATTGTGGAATTTGAGATAAAGTTTGTTTTGTTTTTTTTTTTTCCTAAACTTTGGTAGCTAAAACATTTGTGACCATCAAGATGTGACAAACAGACTGGCCAAAAGCAACAGGGGTGAAGCAGGGGAAGGAAAGGCATCCTTGCTGAAAGAACGAACATCAAGAGAGACACATCTACCTACTAGAAAACACCCACCTGTATCAGAGGTCACATTTGCAATACCACAAGAACTTCTGACTGACGTAAGAGTCAGTGCAAGTTGTGACTACACATCTCACTTTAATCCCAGTAAGGCTCACTTCTAAAAAGGCATTAATTGGTCAGCCCCCCAAGAGATCACTATAATATTCAGGTACTCTGACATGATTTTTAGGCTTCTTTATAATATCTTCATACAAATCAAAGAAAATTATATACTGAATTTCTGAGTAACTATACCAATTCATCACACTTCTTATGGACAAACTGACTAACAGAAGCTTTTCCTGTTGCAGACACATCTTATCATACTTCACCATTATTTTGGGCCATCTTTGTCAAGACAGTCCACATAAATATTATTTTTGTCTAAAGCAGCCATCTACTACTTCAAATTTCAAAGCAAAGCCACAACCAATAAAGACATCCACCATAAAGTTAGGCATTACATTCTTACACTCAGTGCAGTAAGTAACTGCATTAGATCAGACTGTACACAAGAGATGAACACAGCTGGCCACAGCTGTCTAAATAGCCAGCTTGAACTGCTAGCAGTAAACCCATGAAAACATATCAACAATTCAAATACCTAGCACTTTTAGAAGTTAGACTTGGTACACTACTGCAAAAATGGTAGGGGAAAGAAAAAGATTTAATTTTCAACTGAAACCACAACACATTTTGAGAAAAAGGGTTCCCTTCCAACCCAAAACTTTCTATGAAAAACAAAAAACTACAACCAAAACAACAAAAAGGCCCCAATCTGTCTGAATGCACATACAATTTCTCAGTTTGCGTCAGTCTGAGACAAGAAAACACGAGTGTATTTGAGACAATGCACATTATATTAGAGATTTATAGACAAGATTGCAAGCTTCTGAATTGGTTTTCTTAGCCGTTAGCACAAATATTAAGGAGAGCAGAAAATTAAAAGTGTTCAAAACAAAAACCCACTACTTTTTTTTTTTTTTTTTTTTTTTTACCTTAGAGAAATATCCAACCAAATGGCAGCCTTTCTCATCATTTTTTGTAAGGACATAGAAGAGGAATGGTTCAACATCGTAATACAAGGTTTTGTGGTCCAGAAAGAGCTTAGCTAACAAACAAAGATTCTGACAATAAATTTTGCTCACATTTCCATCAACCTAGAAAGCAAGACAGATGCAGTTATGTCCAATGCCACCAACATGTTGGGACAAAACTTTTTGAATCAATCATATCCTAGAAGGAAACATGAACAAGATGGTGCTACAGGAAAAACAAACAAACCCCACACAACAAGGTCCAGAAGAAAAATGCCCAGCTTCTTTTTAAGTAAAATTCTCCATTTAGTATGAATTACTTTGCATTTCTAAGTATCCTCCAACGATTCAGATTTATTAAACAAAGTAACTTCACTTATTAATTGTTCAAGTGAGACTTACCTCTTTCACTTCATTCCTAGAATAAAAATGAATGACTGGCAGACAACAAAAATGTAGCAGTTAAAACTACACTGAACTGTGGTTTGCCAGAGGCAGCAGTGTACAACAATTAAAAGGGGGGGACACCAACCAAAACAACCCCCAAAACCCCCCAACAACCGTAAAAACCCAGAAACACCCACCAAAAAAAAAAAGACACCACAAAAAACAACCAACCAAAACCCCACAGCAATAAAGTATATCACGTTGAATCCTTAAGGTGTAAAACCAAGGCACGAGTTGCCAATTACATATCACTCACGGCAATCTCTCAGATAAATTAGACAAGACAAAATTTCTATGCTAGACTAAAACACTATTGAGCAAGGGTAGTACATTTTCAAGCTAAGTACTACAATTAGTCTAGGTGTGCTACGACTATAAAGATTCAAGCTGTGACTCAGACAGCTACAGAAAAGCCAGACACAGATGCAGATTCCCTAGATCAATTAGTTACTCTCTAAAAGGGAAGGCTCAAAGGCAACAGCATTTTTGAAATAATCTTCTTAATGGAAAGGTTTGATTGTACTGATGTTCTTTGATAAAGTCACTAGCTGTATTTAATTCACATAGATAGGCAAATAGTATGCACAATGAGCCCAAGAAGAAGCCATATTCTATTCTGGTTTTAGTAAAAATCCCAGTTACAAATCTGAGTAAAATCCAACCTGTTGGATATATTTAGGGATTTCAAGGTGACTTCAGTAGTACAGTTGCATTAGCTGGATTAAAGAAAAAGCATTTGATGGACAGCTACTGTTCCTAAAAGACATCGGAATAAACTTGTATACAGCACTCGAGAACCTATCAGATAAATTAAGCTCTCATACAACTCACTCTATTTGTCCGGATGCTTTTTATTCCTTTTCACACTTATTAGCAAGTTTGCAAATTAAATGCAAACAT
Organism: Podiceps cristatus; assembly: GCA_000699545.1. Lineage (NCBI taxonomy): Eukaryota > Metazoa > Chordata > Aves > Podicipediformes > Podicipedidae > Podiceps > Podiceps cristatus. The sequence continues at coordinate 19,533 of KL283787.1, forward strand.
TAACCAATAACCAGGCAAACTCAGCTTGTTCATCAGTATTAAATGCGGGAGAAAAGAAAATGTGGGTGGGAATAAAAGAAAAAAAAAAAAAAAGGGGGGGGGAAAAAGAGGGACTGCAACTTCAAAAGCAAGCATCTGTCAAAAATCTCTTGCATACAGCATAGTAGTAAACTATGTCAAAGTCTTCTCTCAAATCTGTCAAAATCATGCTCTGGGCAGAGGTACATAAATCTTAAATGCCAAACTCATTTCTATTTCTCTCAAAAACAGAACGCATGAAGGAAACCACAAACCCTTCATTCTGTCAAACAGAAACTGGGTGCACAGAATTCCTGTTAAGTATCTGTGAGGAAGGACATCAACTGATGACAAAGTTTCTACAGTTATCAGAGTATCAACTGACATTAACCTTTGAAATTAAAAACCACTTTATTTCAGAAATCTTAACCTAAGTGTTTATAGAACCACCTAAAACAGATAAAGGGAATAAAGAGAGAAAGAGTTGGGACATTGCTTTCACATGCACCTTATTTCCATGTGGGTTTTTGGTGTTCAACCCCCACTCCCCGTCTCAGAGCTGTATTTTACTTTTACATTTTTTTCTTTTCAAAGAAGATTTTATTCGTGTGTTGTCAGTAGCTAATGAAAATAAACTGGAAAGCAGGATTTGCCTATTGTATACCACACAGCTCTCAACACCAGCTAATAGAGAAAATTAAGTTATTTTGCACTGACTAGGACAATTTTGTTTCTTGATAGGAAAAGAGTTAAGTCTGTTTACAACTTAAGTCTTTTGCTGGCAGATCTACAATCTTTATAAAAATTGCCCATATCAGGAAGGAAGCAATCTTGATGCACATAGCCGTTTTTTAACAGCAGAAAAACAAACAAGTGAGCCAAATATTAAGATCTTGTTCTAATTTAGTAAGTACTTCAAGACTGCATCTAACAGTGTTTGAACAGTTAATGACAATGGCCAAGCATGACAGGCATGGCTTTAATAGCTGCAGGCATGCTATTTGAAACAGAATTCTATTGTTCAAGATATCCTTAAAATCCCAAACTTCAACAGAAGTCATCTCCCAAGAGAATAATTTAGATTATAAAATAATACATATCCAGAAGCTCAAGTCTAGACTTTTTAAATTAAAGGCAGTGTGTTCTGCCCAAAGTTGGACTGAACCTCCATCACCCAACCAGGATGTTTCAGGGCAAGTTTCTCAAACATCCAAAAGGAAGGCAAAAGCACTTAGTAGCTACATTTGTATTTTTAGAACAATACACAAGAATTTGCTTTGCTTGCTGTTATACACTGGAAGCATCTACATTATGATTAGTATTCTCCCTACACCCAAGATACTCAAACAGCTAGAAATGAATGGGTGCAAGAGGTACTTCTGCTGAGAAGAGAAAGGCAATCCAGTCAAAGTGCTTCCATTGCAGTCCCCATCTAAGATGCGTTCTATACAAGTATAACCTATTTTAAGACATTAAGTAATGCATGAATTACAAATAAAAAAGAAAAAATTGTGAGAGAACATGGCAGGGTGGAACAGAACAGGGAAGATGGACTTGTTTTTACAGTTTTACAGAAAAATCTCCAAGAAAGTATGTAAGTTTGTTAAAGTTTTCACTAGTTCTACAACTGGTCTGTAATGTCTACAAACTGGTTAGCTTCAGAAATTTAGATTTTGATATACCTACCTCGAATACTGAAAGGTCATTTCTTCTGTAGATTTCATTGGCTGGAGGATGAACCCAGCCACATTTTTTTGAGTGCCTTAATAAAATGTTTTTACTTTTCATGTATTTAAGACAGAATTCACACAGGTAAAGCTTTGGTAATCTGTATGAAAATTAGAAATACATTTAAAATTTAAATTCTGTAAACGAAGTTACCAAAAAGTGAAAGACCCTCCCCATTTACATATAAAGTACTATGAATAAATGCTGCTTAAGTTTAAAAAAAATAATAATTAAAAAGAAAAAAATTACATTAGCATGAATGATTAAACACACATATAAGCCATCAGAAAAGGAAGATAAGAAAATACCATATTTAATCAATCACAATGAACGTAATTCATTAGAGTCAGACTGTGGTCAGGTGTTTGTGGTCCAGCCTGCAGTAAATCCCAGTTAGCTCCCCCTTCCCACACTCTACCGAAGCTTTTGCTGTGGTGTCTATCAAAGTAGCCACACTGGGGTCGTACATCGGATTTCACCCTTCTTATTCCAGTAAAGACAAAGGAGGCACACAGCAGAATACAGAGAACCTCCTTCCCTTTAATTTCTTTGTTTTGTATGTGGGGAAGGCTAAAAGATTATTTTTGTTTCCACCATCTTCAAAATAATTAGATGGGACAGCAAACTCCAGTACAATTGTACCCCCTCACCTCCAGCCAAACTACCACTCTACTTGAACAAAGTCTATCCAAACAGTTTGTATATAAGCAAAAAGTCTCCCTTCCACACATCTCCACAACACAGTACTCCTCTGAGGATTACACACAAGTAACATACGTGCCCTGTGTAAGACCCACATGCTGCTATATACCAGAAACTGCTCCTTTCAGTGAATTTCATGGGGTTTTTTACCTTCATTTTTAAATTACTTAAGCAGTGGAAGACTGCTGCAGAAATTAAGTACAAAGTTTTAGAGCAGGGGACAATCTTTATCTGCTCTGAAGCTACTGGTACATCCTGGGATCACACTGGGATCATAGCCATGGTTTACACTACTCCAGTAATCTAAACAAGTTTATCAACAATTTAAAAAGTAGTCTGAACTGTTTGTTCCATGATGTAATCCTGCTGCACTCACAGATGAGAACCACACTGCCTCCTACAAATGCCATCTGACTGGTGCCTCATACTAATAGGTAACAGGTAACTCACTCTTTCACAGTATGATACAAATTGAGGAAATAAAGTAAGAAATAAAATATTAAAACTACACAAGCAGTGATAGTAAGAGGAAACAGAAGTGTTCTCTGCACTTTTTTTAGCCCTGGTTTTTTATATTACTAATTCATAATATATCGCTCATTCCTACTATGCAAAGGTGATGATTATCTAGGAATAAGCAGGATGGAGAGAAAAGGCAGTTCACAATAACACTATGCAAAGACATTCTGGAATAGACCACGTCACTTGGTTGCTTGCTATAGTAGTAGATCTTGATAAACATACAGTTCTGAAAATCTCCATGTGTGCCATAGATCCAATGGATTCATAAAACATTTATTTTCAGTACATGCAAAAATCAGATATGTTGAGCACACATACTAGTTCATGTTTTCTGCCTGTCTCTGAGGTGGGCTGGGGCAAACACAGTCAGAAATGAGATGCTGTTCCCCCAACTTGCTCACTTCGATTTTATTTATAATCTAGCATGTTCGCACTTCTCCCTGGTTCTTAGAAGAAGGAGGTTAACAGATTCTGGATGACAAAAAAGATTAATTGCTCTAAATGGCCAGAAGTTGGTCATATTGGATTGCAATGACCATTTTGGAAAAAAAAAAAAAAAAAAAAAAAAAAAAAGAAAAAACCACCACCACAACAAATAAAACCAAAAAACCCCAAAACCACCCACCCCCAAAAAACCCACCAGGGACCAACAACAAAAAAAATCCCACATCCAAACCACCAAACAAAACCAGCAAGACTAACAAAAAAACCCCCAAAACCCCAAATCAAACACATACAAACAAACAACCCAAACAAAACCAAGCCAATATACACCGCAAGATTACGTTGCGGATGACACCAAGCTGAGTGGTGTGGTGGACATGCCTGCAGGATGGGATGCCAACCAGAGGGACCTGAACAAACTCGAGAAGTGGGCCTAGGAGAACCTCATGAGGTGCAGCAAGGCCAAGTGCAGGGTCCTGCACCTGGGTTGGGGCAATCCCAAGCACAAATACAGGCTGGGCAGAGAATGGATCAAGAGCAGCCCTGCTGAGAAGCACCTGGGGGTACTGGTGGATGAAAACCTGGACATGACCCAGCAATGTGCACTCACAGCCCAGAAGGCCAACCATACCCTGGGCTGCATCAAGAGAAGCGTGGCCAGCAGGTCGAGGGAGGGGATTCTGCCCCTCTGCTCCACTCAGACCCCACCTGGAGTGCTGCCTCCTGCTCTGGGGCCTCAGCACAGGAGAGACACGGAGCTGTTGGAGCGGGGCCAGAGGAGGCCACAAAAATGATCCGAGGGCTGGAGCACCTCTGCTATGGAGACAGGCTGAGAGAGTTGGGTTTGTTCAGCCTGGAGAAGAAAAGGCTGCGGGGAGACCTGATTGTGGCCTTCCAGTACTTAAAGGGAGGGACTATAAGATGGGGAAAAACTTTTTAGCATGGCCTGAAATGATAAGACAAGGGGGAATGGTTTTAAACTAAGAGAGGGTAGATTTAAACTAGATACAAGGAGGAAATTTTTTATGATGGGGGTGGTGAAACACTGGAACAGGTTGCCCAGAGAGTTGGCAGATGCCCCATCCCTTGAAACGTTCAAGGTCAGGCTCTGAGCAACCTGATCAAGTTGAAGATGTCCCTGCTCACTGCAGGAGAGTTGGACCAGATGACCTTTAAAGGTCCCTTCCAACCCAAACTATTCTATGATTCTATGTTTATGCAGGACTAGGAAAATCAGTCTTTTTAATGTATCTTTCATTAGAACGAGGGACGGGTTTGGTCAAGACAAATCCTTGCTCTCACTTACAATTACAAAAGCATATTTACTTATAAAGCTGTAAATTATAAACAGCTACAAACATGTAAAAAAAAATACAATTATCACATTAGTACAAATTCCAACAATGCATGACAATCTTGACAACTTGCTACCTTGCATATTCCTGTGGGTAAGGTGAAGAGTACCACGTCTGGATCTCGTATTTTCCAAACTCAATCACTGAAGGGTATCGTCCACTTGTTTCACCAGTGTTTTTACACCCAATTTTCTGTCAGGTGCAATAAGAGCAAAATACTAGTTACAGAAAAAGTAAAAGGAAAGTTAGCTTTATATCATCAATTTCACCCTGTGAAGGTGTGAGGAACCTGAAGTATTCAAATCAGTTGTTTAAGTTCTTTCAACCTGGACAGACAAAGGACAGAATTTTCAAACAGCCAAATATAAACAGTAAAAATTTCTTTCAAGGTGACAAACAACTAAATATGCTATTAAGTAAGCAGTGCTTACAAGTAAGCGCATACAAATAGATTGTGCACAGCCCAGCCAAGTAAGAGGCACAACTTCCTCAGTTCTCTTCCCCCGCAGCATCTAGTGCGAGGACTTCACAGTCTGGTTCAAACTCAAAGTTGCCCTTTTGTCAGAACAGTCAGGGAAAAGGATCAGCAGAGCCCTTCTAGAGTTCTTGGAATCTACCTCATAACAGTCAATGGTATCTTAACACACACTTATCTCAGCTATCACACTAAAGCCACGCTGGTCAAAAAAGTAATTCTAGACTTTGAAGGACTGGTCAAATACAAAAAAGGAAGGGGATGAGGGGGGCGTGGGGAGGACAATTTCAGTGCCATGAATTTTAGAGATCTTACCATGTAACATTTTTGAATTGCATATGAAACGAAGGAGGTGGTGGGAACCATTTCCATAAGCAAATGGAAGTACAAACTAATAATGAAGTTGAGTCTTTAAACTCTGTTGGTTAAAACATTCTGAATTAAAACTGTAAAAAGGCCACTGCATTGACCCATAGCATGTAATGTCAGTTTTTGTACACTAAACCGGAAAAAAAATTTACTTCCATTACTGAAAAAAAGTACAAGACATACTCATTTATGATGCAATTTTATAAAAAGCAGCAGTTGAAACATTACATGCACCTCCCTTCTGACCCAGGTTCTCAAAGACACTGGTTGCTCATTTCACACACATAGAAAAGTACCAATTCAGCTGCCACATCCAGCTTCTTGGGGGCGGGGGAAGGCAGCTCAGTCTCCACAAGAAGCTGGTATAAACAGCTGTAGTCAGATTCAGCTCAAGTATTTTCACTGCTGGAAAAAGCCTACAGTATTTAAACTCAGTGTTTTAAATCATTAGGTAAAAATGAAGTTAAGAACTCACTAAACCCAGTTTCCTATCAAACAGTATTTGGTGGGACAGACTTAACTTCTCACAGTGGCTGCTTTATCCACAGAGGAAAATCATCAGGCACATTCCTACTGACCAACATCCTCTCAGTCCTGACCAGGACATCAGCTATGCTTAATCTCTAAGCTTAATCAGTGGTAGTCCTGTGTTCAAAATGCTCAAGTGTATCTCAAAATCTATCTCAAGTGTCCCTTACCTGACCCATTCCAGTATGATGCTTTGTCTCCTATCTAGGAGAATGTATATACAATGTCTCCCAAATTAAATTCACAGTAAGCATGACACTTAGATCAAAAGGAATATATTAAAATGAAGATGAACAGACATATGAAAATGAACTGAGTTTTTATTTACAGAAATAACTAGATTTTACACAACATGATTCTTACCTCCAGGGAAAGTTCTCGAGCCTGCTTAAATACTTCCAAATCCTCCTGTGTAACAGTGTCCTTGCTCCCCACCAGAAATACATCCGTATTTTCTTGTTTGATGCTTAGTTTGATTTCAGTATCTGTTATTTAAAACCAGCAAGAAGTTTATTCACAGACATGAAGGTTACACATGCCTTACCAAAGTGATTCTCCTAAAAAGGATTGTAGGAACTATGGCTGTTAGGACTCCCCATTTTAACTAAATCTGGGATTACCAAGTACCAGAAATGAAATCTTCCCCCCTTCTAGTTTGCTGTTGCATGAGCTACTTTTGCTACTTGCTTGTCTGTCTGTCTAAGCCTTTACAGTCCAGTTCTATTAAATTAGTTTTGAACCTTATTAAATAGAGTATATGCTATCACTAGAGCCATGCTACCTGATAAATTCCAGTACACTCTACAAGCTAAAAATAAGAGAAAAAAAGTTGGAGACCAATGCTAAGTTAAGTCTACATTAAAACACTGTATTCTTTCTTAAAATAAAAGTAATTATAAAAAAGGTAGTTCATAGCAATACAGATCAAGTGTTGTGGAGACTGTAGCAGGATGGAATTGTTCATGAAAAAGCAATGGTGCAGAGGGAAATGAATTGAAATGCCCACCATTATAAGCACTGACAGCACACAATCATGATGACAGCACTACTGCCAGAGAAAGGGCAGGGAAAGAATAAGAAAGTAGCATGAAAAGTGGCTACTCATGCGGTACTACACAGCCATAAGCAACATTATGAAGGCATTTGGGGCTCCTAGTGCCACTACAGATGCAAAAAAATAAGAAAAAGGTGGTGTGGTATTAGTCAGGGGAAAAAACCCAAAGCAACCCAACAAACCAAAACACCCAACATTTTGGAGATTTAGTCAGCATTAGATAAAAGGTCAAAGTCGTGTTGCTTTTGTATGAAAGTGCAGTAAGAACAAGAGAAATAGCTAAGACCTACGTGCCAATATAAGAATTTTGGGTTTGGACGGGACGCAGGTTTGGTTGGCGTTTTGACCTTTGCTTACCATCATTCTGATCAGGTTTAATCCTTCCGTCTGCCAAGCTCCCCTTCCCTGGTGAGGGGGTCCCCATCTGAGGGGTCACTTTATACTTTAATCTGCCTAGAATCCTGTGCTTTTTTAAGAAAGTTGTTCTCCTGAGGTGAGCTTTAAAAGCATGTCCTCTAGGCACACCCCATCCAGAGATACAGGCATGAGAAATAGACCTCCTCCTAACCTCTTTCTTTCCATAAAAATGGCTATTACATTTTGATGTGGAAGGTAGTTCTGTTTTATGACGGAAACACGTGGGTGGTGCATAGCTTGGGTGTCCCTTTTTTCGAGACTGTCCCCGAGTGGTATAGGTATGAGAAAGTTCATCAAAGAGTACCTTTAGCTGACTGTTATTAGGAAGGCTACTAAAGGAGGGTACGCTTGACTGACTAAAAGAACTTTGGGGAGAGTTAGAAGAAGTGGAAGTGCTGGATTTTTGCAAACTGAGGCTCTGATCAGAGATGGGGGTTGGGGGTAGAAGTGAAGAAGGTGGAGGTTTTAGCTTTTGTGTGGTACCTGTAGCCAACACAAGAGAAGTGCATGACTGTTTCTGAGAGACCTTTTTCCTTGGACGATAGTGCTTTGAAAAGTCTATTATTTCACCTCGTGATCTGCGACCATCAGGTGATGGTGTAAAGAACTTAGTAAGGCCATCAATGAGCCCTTTGGTTTTCTTGTTAACTTTAAGTGTAGAGGCAGATATGTAGGTGGAGGTGGTGGTGATTTTGGTGGTGGCACCAGGCCGAGTGGGGTCTGTAACAGGCAATCTGCTGCTTGAATCCTTCACAGATGCAGCATGACCAGATGAAGGTGTGGTACAGACTTTAGTCTTTTGACCCCTACCAGGTGACCCCCTTCCTGTGAATGCATTCACGGATCCTTCATCACTGGTTACAGACCTATGCAAAAATTTGGAAAATAAAAATCACCATTAAAAATCTGCAACTACTGCCAAATAGTACTACAGTCTATACAAGTTACTTATGCCACTGTACTTAATCTTTAAAGAAATTTAAAGATATATACACTTTGGAAATACATTTCACATAATGACATAACATCCAAGTCCACTACTCCCCCCCACCTTTTCTTTGTGTGTCTTGTCTCCCCTGCCTCTGTAAAAGTACACAGTATATATAAATAGAAGCAGCTGGGATAGAAAGATCTCCCAAGTATACAGCCTCCCCACCTGCTTCTAGGCATGGCAAAAGTGTGCTGCTTTGGAAAAAAAACATCAACGCACTGTGTCCAAGTACGGTAACTGCTCCATTGCCATAGAGTTTATTGTACACACAAAGGAGATGCATATGTTCAGTGTTAATAAATTACTGCATATCAAAACACTTAACTTCAGACTACATTTGCTTGAACTATAGAGAAAGTCTATTAGGCCTTTAAAGCAATACGGTCAGTTTTCAAGAAACTGCTATTTTTTCCACATTGAATTATGTATGTCAACACTAGTAGTAAAAATTACAGTCAAAGACCTAAAAGCAAGATGAGGTAGTTTATGGAAAGCATTACAACAAAGCTAAGAGAAATAGATTGTTTACTTTAGAAATTGTAACAATATCAACAACAAAAACAGCAAAGAAAAGAGCAAAACTGTAAGACCAACTGGTGTTTGTAGAAAAGCCAACATTTGTGACAGTAGAAATACAAGTTTAGCTGGTCACTAATGACCGAAGAGAGGAACACTGAAGGATATGCCAAATAATAGTATATTCTACGTATATAGAAACAGAACATTTAAAAATATTTGCAGTAAAAGAAACAGGTATCAGGAGAAATGACCAAATTGCAAATCCAAATGAAGCTATATAGTTGCATCAAATGCTTCCATTCCTTTTCCATCCTGCTCTTTGAAGTTAGTTTATTTATGTTGCAGCAGAAAGTTTTCTTTCACAGATTTTTCGTTCTTAATTGAGATGCTGAAGTAATTAACTCCAACAGGTTACTTCTAATTAGAGATTGAACAGCCTGGGGCTACCATCTGGTTTACTGAACTCCAAGGGCCCATCAGTTTAAGAACTAGCCCCTTTTCCACTCACATATCCTTAAATTCAGTTAGCTCCTAAGAGGCAACAAACCCGAAAACTTCTAAGTCTTTTGAATCCTTTGGCGCTACAAGCTTATGTCCATCACAAGACCTATTCTCACTACCAGATGCAGTAACCACCATCAGTGCCAGAGGCCAACATACACCTGGGTTTAGTTAATCCGACTCAGTAATTTGCCTGTGAAGGGCTTCCTACAGATGGTCAGCAGACAAAAAAATTACTCCAGCACACTACTTGACAGATTTTCTTTGTACTACACAAAAAGAACTAAGTGGCATTAGCTAACCTTCCTGTATTTCATGTGACCACACACTTCTATGTATGACACTCTTGCCTTCTGTACCCCATGACAGACCACTTCTAAATAGGATTCCATGAGGAAGAGTCTCTTCTCTTATCCCATCTCCCAACCACTATTTTTTCCAAAACAAGACTACTTTGTTTTTTATATATATACACATATAAAAGACATTGAAATACCAGAAACGTGCCCACAGTATTGCAAATACTTATTATACAAAGAAACCCCCCAAGTACTACTCTGACATGCTCATGTGGCTCACATGCTAGAAAGAAAATTTTTATAAAAATTTTCATAATCATCATCCAATACTAACAGAACATCTGCATCCTTTAGCATGACATTTACTTTAAAAGTTGTAGCTCAAAATCCTATTAGCAAAATGTAACAGTAAAGCCCTCACAATCTTTCCAGCCTCTTTTACTTGTATGAGGC
>KL283787.1:29929-43544 GCA_000699545.1 Podiceps cristatus
TGCTAAATCCACTGTGAGAACTCGAATCAGGGACATGTTTTTAGAAAAGTCAGATGGCAGTACTGTATTAGAACTCCAGTTGAAGGCTTAGGAGTCTTCAAAGGGGTAAAACCAGAGATGTAGCTTGAGATACAGGAAAAATTTTTTATTAAGCACACACAGTGATATATAGGAATTTCAGTTAAAACACTGAAAGTTGTATGGCTATTTCAATGACCTAACTCCTAAGTTATTTAGTCAGGAGAAGAATGGAGAAGTACAATAACGTTTCACTCACTCTTCCTTTAACAGCATGCTCTCATGAGCCACTACAACTGCATCTTTCACTTTCATGTAGCATCACACTTCATCCTTGTCCTGTATTACTTTTGTAGAGCAACATACTTTAGGAACTTTAGGGCATGGATCAAAAAGGCAAGACAAGAGATTCTGGCAGGCAGAGAGAAAGGTAAGAGAATATAGCAAGCTGCACACAGCACCAAGTGCATCGACTTGACTAGTGTGCTGTACTCTACTACTGTGAGCATATATATTTTTTTCTTTTATCATAGAATCATAGAAAGAATCATAGAAAGGTCTGGGTTGGAAGGGACCCCAAGGATCACAGAGTTCAAACCCCCCTGCCACAGGCAGGGACACCAACCTCCAGGCCTGGATCTACACAAGGCTGCCCACAGACCCGTCCTTGAACACCTCCAGGCATGGGGCATCCACCATCTCTCTGGGCAGCCTGTTCCAGCACCTCACCACCCTCTCCATAAAAAACTTCCCCCTAATATCTAATTTAAACCTTCCCTCCTTCAGCTTTAATCCATTCCCCCTTATCTTGTCACTATCTACCCTTTTAAAAAGTTGATTCCCCTCCTGTTTGTACGTTCCCTTCAGGTACTGGAAGGCTGCAATGAGGTCCCCCCGCAGCCTTCTCTTCTCTAGGCTGAACAAGCCCAGCTCCCTCGGCCTCTCTTCATAGGGGAGGTGCTCCAGCCCTCGGATCATCTTCGTGGCCTCCTCGGAACCCTCTCCAACAGTTCTACATCTTTCTTGTATTGCAGGCCCCATACCTGGACACAGTACTCCAGATGGGACACCGTACTCCAGGGGGAGTTGGCTACATGTTGGCTTCACTGGCTCCAGAAATCCTTATTTTGCAAAATGCAGCAACTTTTATGGCAGCTACTCTGCAACTCTGAAGAACACCAGACAGGTGTTTAGACTATAGAGAAAAATGGCTGGTTAACAGCCATATGATAAAAGTAAGTAGTAGATAGAACCAGAAAACTTTTCAGCTGCTGAGATGACATGGCCAAATAGATAGTTAAACAGAAGGAGAAGAAAGGTGGATAGGAACATCTGATAGAGGACAACATGCTACTGGAGTTAACATAAAATCTGTTCTTGTTTAACACTCAGTATAATGCCAGCTCAGCATTTGAGTGCTACTTAAACAATCCTCCAACCAAGCCTTAAGGTGTCCAACTACAGTGTTCTCTGGAAAGACAGATACCAAAAGAATTACAGCACTCTCTTACCTTAAACAGATTCCTGAGAAGCAAGATGAATTACAACCTCTTTCAAAAAAGCTTAACAGCAAAATTCAAGTAATACTTTTTTCCAGAGTACCACTGAAACCAGAACTTCTGCAGCACTTGCATAGTTTGCTTTTTTGAATGGGTCTTGTCAGCTGATATTTAACTAATCAAGTCACTTTATGGAACTTTTAAACAGATCTTTGAGCAGAACTGTCTCCTGAATTTGGATATAAGTAACTCATTATTATCCACTTTGTATCAATTCTGTATATACTTCTGTTATTTGAAGTTACACTTAAAAGACAAGTGTGGTGTATATTATCATACAGACTTTAGTTTGCATCTGCTATAGGTAGAAGTTTTGTTTAAAAATTATAGCATCTAGAAAAGTAAGTTACAGGACATTTTTTCATCAATTTCTGACATGACACAAAAAGTGCCCACTATAAGTAAGAAGCTATTTGCCATAGGGCTCAATATATAGAATATACTAGAATACTTGTCATCTACTTTCCCCAACTTGAAATATGATTAAAAACTGTACTTGAACCTGCATCAACTCCTACCCAACTACATTCTCAGAAACATTTTTTTAAAAAAAACAAAAAACAAACAAACCAAACAAACAAAAAACAAACCAAAAAAAACCAAAAAAAACCCCCCAAAAAAACCACAAACCAAACAACAAACCAAGAGAAACCTACAACATTCGTTGCTTTAGTTTATTTTTCGGTCGTCCAATAGGTTTTGCATATCGCCGTCTTATTTGGGCAGCTTTTTCATGAAGTAGCTTTTTCCCTTTCTTCTTTGGTCTACAGACCTGGCAAATCCACATACCTATGTAAAGGGAAAATAAAGTTTAATTGTACACAATTTATTTAATCTGTACTGCAGGTGTCTACCAAGATACATGCCATGTGCACAAGGTCCGACAAATTATCTCATGAACAGGACATAAGGAAGGGGAAGTTGACAGAGAAATGATCCACTTCTACCCATACTTTGAAATTTTTGAAAGCGAAGTGCTTATGGAAAGAGGGGGGGGAAATAGGGAACAAGGATCACAGAAAAGATTGTGAGCAAAGGGGTTCTTAGAGTAATTTCTGTTCTAGCTTGTCCCTCCTTATGCTACCTAGATCTTTGTACAGACACAATTAAGACAGGGAAAAAACACTGCATGTGCCCTACCAAGCAATCCATGCTAGAATGCACTAAAAAGCAGCTAGGTATGTTTGTTTTAATATACAACAACTTGAATTTTGCATTCTTTTTACTGTTAGGTGACCATGTCTGAACACTTATTTATTATAGAAAAGGTTGGGGATTTAGGGGAAAAAAAAGCTGGAAGAAGTCTTCAGTGTAACTTCAAGATTACATAGAGAAATCCACGAGGACATGAGAGCAGAAGTGAGAGGTGGTATATATCAGAGAACCTGAAGACACAGGTGTTTTGTTTGTCTGTCTGTTATTTAAACTACTCTTACAAAAGGCATGAAGTAGCTATCTCTTCCACCTGCTCTATGCATTACTTTGCCAGTGTATATACTCCAAACATTTTAACAGCCTCTGTAAAACTTGACCTCCAATAAATTGGCCAACACCTCAATACACAGTGAATTCATCTAGTCTACTGACCACAGACCTTTACTATCTTCCTGAGAAAAAAATAAATCTCAAGTAAAGAAAAATGAAGAATTGGCTTTGACATGATTGAAATCATAGTTTACCAATGCAAAAATAATTAGCATGCCCAAGAGCTTTTGGTCATTTAATATGAGAAAAAACTATGAATGAAAGTATTTTCATTGAAAGGATTTTTATTATCACCTTTTGGCATTCGGGAAAGTGGTGGGTCACAGCACTCCATGTGGAACCCTCTATCACAGGAGTCGCAAAAAAGCATGTTATCCTGAAAGGGGGAACAGGAAGAGGAAAAAAGACTTAATATAGCACTGCTTGAATTTGTACATCAGTGATTTCTGTTTGCACATGTACCAACTACAGAGCTATGATAAACAAGAAAAGTCAGATAACACTCAACAGTCTAACTTACTGCATTTTTGCCTTGGATCCTACATGCGCTGCATGTCTTGCATTCAATACACTGCCATCTTAAGGCCTTCACATTTGTTGTTAACTCGGGACAGAATTTCAAACATGATGGATGTCCTAAAAAAAAATATTTAAAGCTTGAGACTGAAGATTGGTAAGATTGATTCTTAAGTTCAACAGGATGTAGCCAGCACAACCAGAACCCTGCACACACCAGCTGTTTTCAGAACTTTGCAACACCTTATTCAACTCATCTACTTTATACAAACATACAGAATAACTGCCGTAAAACTCATTTATCAAGAGAGCTAGAAAGTTGACTTCTGCTGTAACTGACACCTGTGAATGGTCTACACAAGCACCTGAAATTTATTTTTGATTTTAACTAGGTTATTTCCATAGCATATTAAAGCGCCATTGGTTCTGAAAAAAGTTTTTACAAACTTGACCCCACTCCCCTTTCATAGCAGTGCAACATAAACAGAGGAAATCTTTAAATAAAACCATATTAATTATTTTTCTAAATATATCATCTACCAGAGAAGCTTAATAGTCCAACTATATGCATTTTTCATTCCAACTTACTACTTAATTGTATACAAAGATCAATTTCAGAACAGTAAAAGAAGGAAAAAAGAAATAATGAAGCAGACAACTGGCACAAGAGAAGCTTTCTGCAAAAGAAGATTTAAAATGGTCGCAAGGGCTGGACTACCACCTCCCATGAAACTGTATTTTAGTGCCTGGTGGGACCATCCTCTTTTCATGGTAGCCTAGAAGGCCTACCTGGCTTTTCCAATTAATACAAGATATCGCACAACTGAACATGTGCAACACACAGGCAACACTGGTAGTGATTTTTCATGTCTTCCACCACCTCAGTGTACCCTTAATTCAGAAAAGAAAAAAGCACTGCTAAAAAGGAAGGAATAAGACTTCCCAGGGAAACGCTTTTTGCCAGTATTGTATACAGAGATTATAAAGAACATCAGCCCATAAACTGTCAGAGAGGTAAGAAACCTTGATGCCATGTTGCACTTATAGATGGCTGCAGTGATGCGATGCGCATGAAGGATGCTTTCTTCTGTCAGAGCCTGGATAACATCCCTTCTTACAGGTAATGGTCTAGTCATGGTGATTCAGACTGTCGATCCACTGTTTCTCAGTCGAAGACTGAGCTAAACCGCTTTACTTTCTTTTAAACTACCACAAACAGGAATACAGGCTAATCCACGAGCATTTGCTATTTTCGTCTTCTAACAGACTGAGGCATGAATGGCAAAGATGACTGACAGAATTCCAAAACCACTTAAAATATGAAATTTGCACTTATTGATTTCCTTTTATTAGGAAGGCTTAATCCACTTTTTATTAAACTTTAAAAGACAACTTAGATTGTGTAAAGATAGCATATTCTCAAAATAAAATGCAGGAACATAAGCTATTAGTAAAGAAAAACCAATAGTAAATTCAAAGAGTAGTTTCAAAAACAAAGATACTGAAAAAGCATTGCCATTTTATTCTTAGTATACAGTTCAAGGTAGCTTAACAAATTTCTGTGGTTAAAACCAAGCATGCACATAAAGTAAATTTTTCCTGAAAGTGACAAGTATACTCTGTAACTGCATAGTTGAGTTGGATGCTACACTGTTCCTCTCAATAAAGCTTAACAAATGCTTCATTTTAAAACATCTTCTAAGAAATAAGAAAAAAGCTCCCTAGAGTGGCTGACATTAACAATCAGTATCACAAAAAGACTTATTTCATCAAGCATGACTTAGCAACTATATTAACACATTAAAGTATAATCATAAACCAATTACCTCCATATAAGTACATTTAATTCTGGTTATCTACTCTGCGCAGAAGTGATTTACTTCAAGAAGCAAGTAAGTTGTGGTTTAAATTGTTGATTTTAATTTTACCTTAAGTAAATAACTGAGAAATATAAACATAAGAAACACCCTTTCTCACTGGTTGGTAACTATGCACAGATTAGGTATAACAGGGTTACTTTATTTCTCTTTTATCTACCAACATAGTATTTCTCATTCAAGCAACTACAGAGTTTAATACATTTGTTATTATACTTAAATGTTAGATTTTATTATCGGACAAAAACTCAAGAAAAAAAAATCCACTGGTATTAAATCTGAAGATTCTGCCTGCAACTCCAAGTCCTTGAGCCACAATTAACTAGAGGCTGGAAGAGTGCAAATGGGAATCATCACTATGCATTTGCCATGCTATTTTACTGTCTTTCCTAGGTATGCACTAGCAGGGACATCAGAGATTTTCAGATTACAAAATACCATACAGTATTCATAGAATCATAGAAAGGTCTGGGTTGGAAGGGACCCCAAGGATCATAGAATTCCAACCCCCCTGCCACAGGCAGGGACACCAACCTCCAGCCCTGGAGCTACACGAGGTTGGCCAGGGACCCGCCAACCTGGCCTTGAACACCTCCAGGCATGGGGCATCCACCACCTCTCTGGGCAGCCTGTTTCAGCACCTCACCACTCTCTGTGTATAAAACTTCTCCCTAATATCTAATTTAAATCTTCCTTCCTTCAGCTTCAATCCATTCCCCCTTGTCCTGTCATTTTCTACCCTTTTAAAAAGTTGGTTCCCCTCCTGTTTGTACGCTCCCTTCAGGGACTGGAAGGCTGCAATGAGGTCCCCCCGCAGCCTTCTCTTCTCTAGGCTGAACAAGCCCAGCTCCCTCAGCCTCTCTTCGCAGGGGAGATGCTCCAGCCCTCAGATCATCTTCGTGGCCTCCTCTGAACCCTCTCCAACAGTTCTGCATCTTTCTTGTACTGCGAGCCCCAGACCTGGACACAGGACTCCAGGTGGGTCCTCATTCAGTATTGTTCTTTAATAGTATTCAGTATTGTTCTTTTATAGTATTGTTCTATATGTTCTATTATTGTATTTTTATTGTTCTTTAATAGTTGATAATGCTTACAGTTTTCCTTTTGGACACAAATTGGCACAGTGCAAATGTAGCAGTAACAAACAGACCGTAATGCCTACCAGACATGAAGTGGTAATCAACACACATTTCACTTTTTAAAAAAGGGACCCTGTTTAGCTACTTCCCTAGTTCAACAAATTTCTGTAGTCAGTAAAATGGACTTACTGTGACCTTCAGTGATTTTACAGCTAATTTCTTTAAATTTGAAAAAGCTGAAGAGGGACGGCATGTTTCTGGCTTCAAAAATCCACAGTATTTCAGCTCTGAACTGATCTACACAAAAATCGAGAACATACTATCTTTTCCATATCCAGAAGCTGATACATCTGCCAAGAGGTTTTCAACACTTGATCAATCTCTAGTTTGAAGAGTTTCAGATGGTAATTTTTCCTGGTTCAATCACTTGGCTTTCTTTTAAATCTCAGCAGCATCAATATTTTAATGTAGCACACAAGTTTAACAGATTACTGAAAATTTAGACCTTTGAAAGCTGGCGATTTGCACCAGGAATAGATGTAAGATTACTTTAAAATAAACCTAGTAAAATTAAATCCTTTAAAATTCATTCTTATCCATCCTAGTTAGGAAAGGTTATGATTTGTGACACATTGATGTTGCAGGAATAGGTGAGATCAGGAAGTTAAAACGGAACATCTCACTCCTTTGTGACTGAAGGCAACTCCTTTAACCTGTCCACTTTTGTTTCCTTGTTGCAAATTTGGGCCTTGTTTATTCTTCAAATGATTGGACAAAACGATTAGTCTTTTAAAATAATGAGCATTATATCAGTGACAGCTATTATGTACAGTGCTAAATTAGATCAGCTAAAATCTCCAGTTATTTTTAACTTTGATACAAATGTTGGGAACTAACGTATTAAGATAGTTCACAATAAAATCCCTTGTGTTGGATACCCTTTTAGGTAAAAAGCATTACTATTCAGGGTGACTTTCGCTATGAGAGGATCAATTCACCTAATCTCAAGCATGTAGTAGGTTTTTCCACCTGCAGGTTTCTTAGTACTTCATTCTATCCAACTAGCCAACATCCTTCCACAGAAAGCAGTAATCAAGACAATTCCTGTATTCTCTTCTTTTTAAAGTGTATCCTAAATGACCTCTATAAAGTAATCTCTGCACAGACCTTTCTAAACTTTTTCTGTCCCTGCTCCTCTTGACCTGACTCTGACATCTTTCTTGTTCTGCTCTCCAGTCTTCCCTATCAATCTTTGATTGGTAACTCTCTTGCCTTCTCAACCTAACATGCCATTTGTTTGAAAGTACAGTACCAACAGGTATTCTACTTCTAGATATTTTTCCCCCCTTTCTGAAAATATTTATTATTGTTCCCAAGTGACTCAGGTTTGTTGTGGGTTTATTTTTGTGGGGGTTTTTTTGGGTTTTTTTGTTTGTTTTTTTTTTTTTTTTTTTAAACCTCCTCTTCCTAAAACTTCAAATCCCTTTCAAAATCTGTCAGCAGCATCTCTTTAATTGCTTTGCACCTCTCAACTGGGAAAATGGAAGTAGAGTTTGATTCCAGCTCTCAAGTCCATCAATTTTCAAAAATGGGGGAAAAAAGCGGGGGCAATATTTGTTTTTGTAATAGGATTTGTTTCCTCACAGCTGACGTCCCTCATCCTACACCTTTAAAAAATGCCCTGTGCAAAAGTGACATAGCAGTGCATTTCATTTCCACTGCTGTCCTGGTTCCAGCTGGGATAGAGTTACTTTTCACCAGCAGCTGGCCAGGCGACTATTCTATACCATGTGACTGACATGCTCCCTATATAGCAGGGGACTGTGCCAGGAGTTGGGCTCCAGGCACTGAGCAATCCGTGCTGCAAAGGCACACCAAGTAAACTATATTATTGTTATTGCTGGGGTTTGTTTGGGTTTTTAATCTTCTCCTTTGCTGTCCTGTTAAACTATTGTCCCAAGCCACAAGTCTTGCCTTTCTTCTCCCAATTCTCTCCCCCATCCCATCCCATCCCATCCCATCCCATCCCATCCCATCCCACTGGGAGGGGGAGAGAGAGCAAGTGGCTGCATGGTGCTCAGCTGGCAGCTGGGGCTAAACCACAACAGCTGCCCAAATACATTATCCTCCCAAATACCACAAAATAAGTGTAATATCAATGAAATGTGCAGATATCCAGATAGTTTCTGCTTTCAGAATGCCAAAGCATTACCTGAAGAGACACAAGCAACTGACAAAAACATAAGGAAAGCAGACATGCCTGTAGTGGGCACTGCAATTTAATGTCTGATCAACTGAACAATTTGCTTGCTGTGCACAACATGCAATTTCGTTTATGTTTGTTAGACAGCAAGACCAGCTTTGAAATACATTGCAGTGTGCAAAATTACAAATCCAATTACAATAAACCTCCACTTGAGTGAAGTTTTGTTATTTATAAATTGCACTGAGATTGGTTTTTATTTTAGTTAGGCATCAGTAGCTGAAGTTTAACCATCCAGCAATCTGATTGGCAGTCTCAACATTTCATTCTTTATATCTAATACATCTGAGGAACTAATTAAAGATAATTTAGTCTTAATGAGGCAGAGAGAATGTATCAGTGTTAATTCAAATGGAAGCTGATCCATGAAAGTCAAGACTTTCAGTTGTAAAGCATCTTAGACCTACCAGAGCATTATTACACAACAGAAGAGTAGCTGATATCTAAGCTCACCTGATTCTGGTGTTTACGTTAGTCTAACCAAGCACAAATCCTATTAAACTTTCAAAAATTAGAATACAGATTTACAAATACAGGAAACCTGTAAACCACTAAAGGAAGGCAGTTTAATATCTATGGGGTTTGGTTTTGCATACTGGGGTGAAAAAGCCACTTCCTTACTTCATTGTTTAATCATTTGTTTAAATATACCAAAAAAATATACTGGCTAAAATAAAAAGAATCCGTCCAGGGTGACATATTCAGAAGCACACAACCAAAAGCACATACTAATTAAATGACAATGCATTTTTGAGTCACACTGTTGTGTTTTTATTCACGTACTTACGTAGCTATCATAGTACCCCAGACTATCTTCAGCATACCTACAAAATGATGACAGATATGGGCTATGAATTCAAAGACACCAAAACAATATTTTCACCTCCAGCCTTCCCAAAAGCATTGCTGGCTTACTCAGACCCTACTGCTCCTCTACTCATTTCCCTCCCTAGCACTCCCCTCTTCTATATTCTGGCACAGAAGTTGTGCATGGCCGTGCAGTGCAGTGACCTGGACAGGGGAACTGGTCAAACTTCTTGTCTTTCAGCTACAGTTGTTCGTTAGCCCAGTTTATATGCAACCAGGTGCCTGCACCAAGAAGAAGCACCAAACATCTGGATGTTGCAGCTTGTGACTTTAAGCAGCACTGCTATTTTGTCTTTCAGATGGGATGGGATAGTCTGCATTGCAAAGCTTTACCAAAAGCACAGCTGTAAACTCATGGGAACAAAAGTTTTTTACTGGCATAGCTGAACAAAAGCAGTCCACTCAACTGACAAGCTATACCGGCCAAATAACTCCTCTTCCTGCCTAAAGCTATTTCCAACAGGGAATTTCTTCAGACCAGCTAAACTGGTCAGATGATTTTCACATCCAGAACTCTACAGTTGCACCAAAAAAAGCTTTACGGTACAGAGTTGCTGAAGAGATTTGCCCAAGTTTCTTTGCCAAATCCCTCTTATGAATTAGTAATAACCTAGGCAAAGAACACGTTTGGTATCATCCATGCATGATCACTGTACAAAGCAACAGTGTGCTCCAATATTTCATTTCAAAATTAACTTAGCTGCTCACTTTAAGGGAAGCACCTGCATTCGGTACAGCCACATGGAGTCTGCAAGAGCTGCTATAACACACAGGAGCAAGGTACATACAATCAGTAGTCACTATCTTAGGTACCTGTTGGTTGGCAGGCACAACAGATTTAGTATGTTATTTGAAATAGTATTCAAGTTCCCACTTGAGTAACAAAGGATTTTTATAAAAAAATTGAATTGGATATACAAGATACGCAACAGCGAAGATTGCTACAGTCTTTATTATGATGATTCTGAAAAATCTTTATTATGATGATTCTGAAATTCTGAAACAGCTTCTGAAATGGTGCAAACCTGTGCAAGCAAAATTCTTGATCATCATTTGATGTCGCAATGCAAAATTGAATTTTCAGATCAAAACCAGAACAATAGCAGAATTCCTATATTTTACAAGTGTGGTTTCCGTAGTAATTTTCTTGGCAGACCTACACTTTTGGCAAAAAGATGAATCCAGATCTCTCATTTGTAGTTATCCAGATGACAAAATTTTAGGGGTTTTTTTTGTTTTTCTTTTTTTTGGTTTGTTTTTTAAAGTCTTCTACCTGCCCTTCTTCCAATTCTCAATTTATGTCCAAAGAGAGGATAACATTTAGAAGTTTAAAATATTTCTAATACCTTAAAAATAGACTTAAACATTTCTAGCATTTATAAATCCAGTGAACTTACCACTGCTGCCACAGTCTGCACAAGACAAAAGCTCTTCTGGTTTCTTTTCGCGATTTGATTCTTTCGTTCCCAAACAAAAGCTACATATCGGGATGGGATCAGCTCGTGGCTAGATTTAAAAATAAATAGACAGAGTTAGCTAGTAAAAAGAAGGCGCCTTTCTCAGTGGTCTTTTCTTTCACTTTTACCTGACATTTTGCTGTACCACATATTAATTACCAAGACAAACATTCATTTTACTAACTCTGGAACAACAAATATCTTATCCTAACATATTTCATAGATGTTAAGTTGGCCCATAATAAGCCACCTTGTGTAATAATCCATGTAAACCTCTCCAAGACTAGTATTAATAAAAAGGAGGAAAAATTAGAACTTAGGATACTATTATTGAACATACAATTTCAGCTCCAGAACACAATCACTTGTTCTTCAGATGTAATAGTGCTCAAGATTAAGATGCAAACTGGCCTCTATTACAGACGAATATACTTCCTTCTCACAAGAAAAACAGTAACGTTTACAAAACCTCTCAAATTTAAAATATACTGTACTACTTTTCCATCCAATACATCACACATCTCCCTCTGGAACTACCATTTTAGGGTAAAAACACTGAATTCAACAGATAGAATCATAGAATCATAGAACTGTCAAGGTTGGAAAAGACCCTTAAGGTCATTGAGTCCAACTGTTAACCCATCACTGCCAAGTCCATCAAACAGCTATCCATTCCCATCTGATCAGTCTCATCAGCTATGATACATAGTCAGAATTAAAAAAAACCATGCAAATCTTTCAATGTCTGGAACCAATACAAAGAACTTTTCAAAGAAAGACTTAAGAATTGATACAAATTTACTTCCCAATCTTTCTAATCTGCTATGTGACAAACTATCTGAGATTAAATACCCCAAACCACTTTTTACAGTAAATTTTAGAGCTTTCATTAAAGCTACTCACCAGCATGTCCAAAGTATTAATGTATTAATGCCTACATAGAAGTACCTGTAACAAATAAAATTATGCGCAACTATTTCTTCAAGTGGGATACTCAAATAACAGAGTATCTTTCCCAGACTGGCTACTAGCAGCGAGTATCACAACTCCTCAAAAATTAGTTTATTTTACAAATTCATAGTTTCCAGATTTAGCTAAACAATGTTGTTAGTTTTTGACATCAAAGTAATTATTTGTTGTTTTCATCTTCCATTTTTACATTTCCACTCTATACCACAATACTTCGAAAGCTGACAGACTATCTTCACTTGATCTACAAATCTCTATTCCACTGCAGTTCTGGGAAGTGGGGAATGCTTGTTTTTAAGGGTATTCTTGAGAAGGCGTCAGTTCCATGTAGATATGCCCTTATACCTCAACACAACGTAACACAGAAATACTGAAGCTAGGTTTATATTATTGAGCTTTAGGATCATGTTAAGTGAAGTAGCAGATTCCAAAGAATACTCAACACTAGCAGTTGCCCTACCCAGCCAAAAGGAGCACACATATCCCTACCCTAGCCTACAACTGCTTCCATATAAACATCCCCCCAGGCATAGTACTTTTTCTGAAAGCTTAGATCTCAGAAGGTCCACTCCCTGTTTATCTCTTTGCAATCTACTTATTGGAATACTGACATATACACCCCAAATAATATACATAGAAGATGACCAGAACCAAAGACTCATAAGTATGGAGATGTCCGTTCTCTTCGATAAAGTACAAAAGAGAACTGCAATATTACCTTCTTATAAGTAACATGAACAAACACAATCTGTAGTCCTCAGTCTTACTAAGACTTCCATTATGGATTATATGAACAGGTGAAATATTACATTGCTATGTGGACAAAACCAACTGTCAAAGTTACAAACCCGTCAGATTTCTAGTTTAGTTGTGCCTTTTTTTTAATATTCTTTGTCAGTTTTGGCAGAATGACATTGAATGAGATCAGTAATTCTATAGGTAGGAAAGGATACAGCAATTACCTGCAGAATTTTTCACTTGCAAGTTAAAAACAACACATATACAAATAAAATGAGTTAGTTACTATTCTTTTCAGTAGCATAACATAATTCAACAGATCTGTCCCATCATTATACTTCTAAACACACTTGTATTTGGAGCAAAATGTTAACAGAAAAATACATAAACTGCACCAATAGTCAGCAGTAGAAAAATGGTCCAGAGCTATCCAAACATAACTGTTCACTTGCAGCATCTTGTGGACATTTCTTAACTGCTACTTAAAAGATTAATACAAATAATTTTAAAAGAAAGATTATTCTTTTAATAGAACCCAGAAAAAAAATCTCCTCTTGGCAACCATACCATTCTCCTTCCCTTTGATATAACAGTACTTTAGCCATTTCAGAAAGGCTCGCTCTGATAAATAATTTACAAAACATCACATATCATTCATGTAATGAAACAAACAGAGGTTCACAATGTCATTTATCTTTCCAAGATTTTTTTTTTTCTTGCTCTAGGAAAAGACATGGCCATTAGCCAACATTCATTTACTTCCCTATTTCACCCCCAGCCCCCTTCC
>KL283788.1:0-14735 GCA_000699545.1 Podiceps cristatus
CGCCCTAACCCCATGGGCCCTCGGTGCCGCTGTCACGGCCACCCCCTGCCCTCCTCCGGAGCCTCCCCCCTTACTGATTCACTGCAGCTCGGATACGCTGTGAAATGGCGGAAATAGCGGGCTCAGGAGGCCGTGACTGGGAGCTCTTGGGGGCGGGGGTCCCCTGGGGACAGGGCGCCCTGTCAAGGGGCCGGCGCCCAGCGTGGGGCCGTGGGTTCCCTGTGTTAAAGTGTGGGTAACGCGTTAGTGTCTGTCAGTAATCGGCGGTGTGAAGTGTATTCGGTTAATCGTAGTTGAGAGTCTTAATGTTTTGGTTCTTATTTTTTTTATGTCTATGTTGGAATCCCCGAGGCCGTAAGCAGTCGCACAGAGCTGGCCCTTGCGTGTAGCCTGTGGGACTGGGGGCAGCCGCTAGAAAATAGTGCTTTCAACACAGAGGACTTGCTCTAGTATCCTTCTTGTAAAAGGAGGGGGGGAAAGGAATTTAAAAAGCCAGTTCTCAAGGAAATCGAATGTTAATTTCTTCCCAGAACTTGCTCCCTCCATGTAACTGCACCTGGACATATGTGAAAATGCATTTAGTTGTGAAGCACAGCACTGAGGAAGGAGCCCCTCTTTCTAGGAAAGGAAGAGATATGCACTGACTTTGAGCTCATGTTAAGGCAACGATAAGGCAATCTGTCATTTTCACAGGGCTTAAAAGAGTCAAAGAATAGAAATATCCATGGGTTTTAACTCGGTACATTTCAAATTAAATATTTTGCCAACTTGATTGTCTTCACTAGGGTTTCACTTAGAAAAAGGAAGATAATGAACTCAAAGATGAGGCCTTAATCAGCTTATGTTAGCAAATAAACACTACCTTTTAAAAAACCTGTCATCACAAAAAGTGTAGGTTTAATTGTGTTATCAGTCATACTCATATGATGGCAAAGCACTTTTACCACTTGCTAGAAGTGTGGGCCTTGTTAAATGGGTGCTGACACGGTTTGAGCTAACATGTTTATGAGGTCCTTGACTAGCACTGCTAGTGCTTTGTGTACTGTTTAGTGGTTGTAAACTGATAAAAGAAGTTGCACTAGTGTCTAGGCACTATGGAATTAAAGCTAATGGTGATAACCCTTGGGGTTTTTTCTCTTTTTTTTTTTAGTGTTCAGCATTTCTGAATAATGTAGATAGGAGAGTGGTTTTTATTGTGGTGATTGTGGATGAATTTTCTTGAGTCTCAAGTGACAGAGGTTTTGAGGATGGTGTCGGTGTGTCCTGCACTACCGCATTTTATTTGCAGTTTGAGCACTGGATAAAATTTGAAATATACCGCTTGTTTTAATTTAGTAGTCCAGTTTATGAGAATGATATATCAGTATTACATGTATTTCAGTTTGGAAGTCTCAATATAAAGATATATTGAGTTTCCCTCAACTCTTGTGTAAGACATCAAGATGTGCATTGCTAACGTAAAAGAAACATACTGAACATTTATTACTGTACCAAGTTAGAAAGTTGTGAAGTTGGGTACTTAAAGGGTATTTGTTTCTGTATAATTCACATTTTTATTTTTGCCATAGTAGCCTTCCCCTTCACTGCTTTCTGCTTAAGGTGGAAAAAGGACAATCTCTTCATTTATGCAGGTATTTTCTTTGTAGGAAGGGGCACGTGGTAGTTCTGCTGATCTGAGAACAACAATACGATCGCCGACTGGGGCCTGGTTGCCGAGCAGATGCCTTGCTCGCTGCTGTGCTGTTGTACGTAGCAGAGCATTGTCACACATAACAGCTTGCTCTGTGGGCTCCTGCTTTGCTTTGGATGCAATGCAAGCGAAGAGAATAAGTGCACAGTAGCAAGTCAGGACATACCGAAATATATGATGAGACTTTATTTGCTGTGGTGTTTTTTTAATAGGTGAAAGATGGAAGGTTTGTAAACTCTCCCATACCAGGCTGTTATTTTGGGCAGTGGAAAAGCCGTGAAGCAAAACCAGTGTTAGAACATGTAGTGCTCCTGTGGTTTGTATCAATTTTACAGCTGTGATTTGCACAGCGTTCAGAACCGCTGTCACTTGTGTTGTGTTCAGAATTTACTGGCTTAATCATTCAGTGAGATCCTTGAATTTTAAAGCAGTCAAAAAGTTCCTGGATGCCAGGAGTGAATGCTGTATACACCAAAGACACAATCTGTTTTCTTACATAACTAGCTTCTCAGGTAAGTAACGTGCACTCCTTGAGCAAGTCACTCATGTATTACGTCTATAGAGCTTCCTTGCCTTACTAGACCATAGAAAAATATTTGAGTATGTCCCCTGATCTATGTTTCTTCCTCCCCCTCAAAAGTGGTTGCATACCTGTTTTCCACATTGTAAAATGGCCTATAAGGCTGTTCTCCCAGTGGACAATAAAGACCATGACCTTGATATGGGATTGGAGAGTCACGAGTCTTCACTGGTGACAAAAGTAAGGGTCAGTGGCTTAGATTATTCAGACAGTGGAATCCAAACCATCAGTTACAATGCAGAGTGAATTTGGATGATCTTGAACAGGGGTTCACAGAAGAAAAGGTAAGCAGAGCAACCTTGGCAGGCAGTGCTAGCAATATAGAATACCAGTAAAAACATCTGGTAGGTGTGCAGCATTTATCCTGGAGTTCAGATTCTGTTTTGCTGTGACTGGGTCTCGTGCCTACTGAAGGGACTTCCAGAGTGGGGTTAAGATTACCATTAATATTTGAGAAAATAGCAGAAGTATGGGTTTGGATGTAGTTGTTTAAGTGTCTGCAGCTGACCTCATCTGTGGCCAAGGCATTACACTCCAAACCTGCAGTTTTAAGAGTTTAAGTGCCTGGATCAAGCCTCTCCACAGTAAGAGTCTATGTGGCTACAGTAAACATAATTATGTGACCGAGATTGCAGGAACAAAGCATTAAAGGTTGATTCACAACACAATTTGTAAGTTAGTTTTAAAAAGTTACTTTCACAGATGCTCTCTAAAGATTACAGGAGAAATCACAACTGTAACAATTGCTGAGATTACTGAAAGATGGAAGAAAGTTCCATTTCTGATGGAACTTGTCTTCAAGTTTCTTATAGTTTAGCTTTATTTTGATATAGATTCTTGCCAAGTATGTTTGATGTTCTGTATTTTACTTTTTCATAGGAGGTGAATATTGAATTTGAAGCACATTCCATATCAGACAATGACTATAATGGCATAAAGAAATTGCTACAACAGGTATTTTGACTTCTTGTTTGCTTGGTTGATATTTCCATTAATGAATTATATCTAAAGAGTTATGCAATGTCTTCAGTTCACATTTTTATATATTCATAGTTTTACTGTGCTTCAGCTCATGAATATTAAATACTGACAGCCACAGTGCACATGTGTCTCCTAAACCATGGTTTCAAGAACTTTACCCAATGAACTGTAGGGCTGTTCTTCCACAGTGTGTATAATCTTTCCATCTGCATTGTGTTAGTTGCTGCCCAGAAAACCTTGTTCGATGTTAATCAGCTTCCCGGAAGTTTTTTGCATAAATTACAGCTCTTAAAAAACAGATAAACAAGTAATGTGTCTGTTCAATGTGGCAGCTTCCAGTCTTCTTTTGGCTGTTTATGTTGTAAACCTATGCTCAGCACACATTCAGATCATACCAAACTCTAAAGGATACCAGGTATGCAGAATGCTAGCTTGGGGAGGGTCGGTCGAGGAGCAAGCATTTTAAGAAGCTGGTTTTTAGTCTTTACAGTATTGGATTGAAGGAAGTTAAATAAACAAACTCACTCAATGGAAATTAAAAATGGAACAGAGTGTTGCATAACAACTTAGAGAAATTGACGACTTTATTTTCTAAGTGGCCCATGGTATATCATCAGGCCTAAAACTTCATACTTCGTTTTTATTTTCCAGCTATTTCTAAAAGCTCCTGTTAACACTGCTGAATTAACTGATATATTAATACAACAGAATCATGTTGGAAGTATTATCAAGGTAAGACAGAATTCACATTTGTAAAGGAAGTACAATACTTCTCATGATGAAATGACACAACATACTTTCAGAAGGGGATCCCGTCTTTGTAACTTGTATGCTTTCTTGCTTTTTTGCTTTAAGAATAATTTTTCAATGGGAGCTGACGTTTTCCATGCCTACTTTCAACCAAACAAGGAATTTGAATGATTATTTTGGTTGGTTTCTTTTTACATATGGATGAAGGTGCTTCACTTTTCTCTCTGAATGTTGGTATAGTAGAGCAATAATACTGTAAATGTTGTGGAGAAGTTTGTTACCATCTCCACAAGAAGCAGGACCTTGTGATTTCCTTACACCCTCAGGACATACAAAGATATAGACCAAAAATATCCCGCATGCAGTTTCCTTTTGTGCAGAGGAAAGGATCTCAAAATGAGTGCTGAACAACTTCTCCTGTGGCAGTGGAGTACTCTGCAGAGGCTCTGGAG
Source organism: Podiceps cristatus (assembly GCA_000699545.1). Lineage (NCBI taxonomy): Eukaryota > Metazoa > Chordata > Aves > Podicipediformes > Podicipedidae > Podiceps > Podiceps cristatus. Next base: position 4,454 of record KL283788.1, read on the forward strand.
TTACTCCTGGCTAAGGAAGCTGTTAGTACTGTATAGTGGTCAAGATATCATGGCCATGTTGCTTTCAAACCCACTCAAGGTGCCCCACGGCACAGTTGTGCTGTTGTACCACGTTGCATGGTATCATTGCTATACGTTCCCTTTTTGTCCTGTGCCACAGTTTTTTCCGCCCAAGTTTGGTATGAACCTTGTGTTACGACTGCATGACCCCCAGTTCTTTCCCCAAGTTTTCCATTGCAGAGTTTTGTTGAGCTTTTTGTTTCACTCTCTATCAAAGCTCTGTTGCTCTATGGTTTTTAAGACTTCGCAGGTTTATTTCTCTACGTCAGAAACTGAAGAAAATTGGTTTTGCTTAAGATATTGCCATCCCTTGTACCGAGATACTGCCTATTATATGTGAGCTATCAAATTTTAGTGCCTTTCAAAAGGTCCTGCTGGGGAAGATACATGACCTGGCTCTCCATATAGCTGGCTATAAGTACACAGCGACGTTCAATGATGCGGCGCTTTCATAACCGTAGCCAGAATTGGTAGGTTGCCTGTTTCTGCAGGCTACCTAGATGGTTGTCATCTGCTGAGCATCTTCTGGAAAGAAAAACTTTTTGCTGCAGAGAGTGGAAATAGAATGTCAATGTGAGTTGTTGCTTTCTCTTTCATTAAATAGCAAGCAGAAGTCCAAGAAGATGGTAGTGATGATGATGGTGACGACGATGATGAAGTCTTTGGTTTTATAAGCTGCTTAAACTTAACAGAAAGGAAGGTTGGTATTCCTCATTAATGTCTAGACAGTAATGAGGGAGTCTGCGTCCTCCTTTTCTGCGTTGTATACCAAGCCTAGACAGCCGGATCAGGATTTTGAATTCCACTGTGGAGGGCAATGGTCTTAAAGGTTGCACATCGCTTAGCTTTCTTTTGGATCTAGTCCTGTGTAACTTGCTGAAGGTCAAACATAGAGAGTTGGAACTGGGAGTTAAAACTGGGTCTAATAAGTAGTTGCAGGGTTGCTGAGCTGTCAGCCTTTTGTATTTCTTCCTTTTCATCTTTGGCAGCTTTTGAGTTTTGCTGTTGAGTGTCCTGGTGGTGCAGCTCCTGGCTGTGTTCCTGTCCGTTAAGGACCTTTGTTTGCCCTCAGCTTCAGGGTCAGTAAATAATTTCAGAGAAATTGTACAGTGCTTTAGAGACTGCTTGAGGAAATTGCCAATATGCTTCTAGAATATTCCCCTGAAGTTCACATTCAAGGTTTTCTTGTGTAAGTAATTATTTCGTAATGTACAGAAACTACACTTTTTGATTCTAGGGTACACAGTGTGCTGAACAAATCAAAGAGCTGATTCTAAGTCGGTGTGAGAAGAGCTGTGAACAGCATGTAGTTGAACAACTGAGTAAGCTCCTGAATGACAATACTAAGCCTGTGGGTCTTCTACTAAGTGAAAGGTTCATTAATGTACCACCGCAGATTGCTCTGCCCATGCACCAGCAGCTTCAGTAAGTGTCTTTGGGATTTTTTTTTGACATGATGTTGAATAGTACTTTTCATATTTTTTTCAGATCTTATGTATATAGAACTATGTTAAGACAGGTGATACTATAGGTATAAGTAAGACATGAACACAGAAAAATATTTCCATCTCATAAAAGGTTTTTAGTTATTTTTTTAAATATCTTTTATATCTCTGGGCTTTTCAGACTCTATGCTTTAAGATAGAGGAAATTGTTTAAGAATATGTGCCATTCTACTGCAGAAATAGATATGTGTATGTTGTAGTTCATCTTTGCTTTGCGGATAATTTTCATATTTGAAAATCTAGGAAAAATATTTGAAGATCTAGGAGAATTTAAAGATAATAACTTTTTATACCATGCTGATAACAAGCAACTTGGATGTTTCTGCTCATGTGTTAATGTCTGGCTCTGGAGTAGAAGACTTGGACTGAGGGACAGGCTTACCAGGTGGATGAGTTCTGGCCCATGAAAACCATATGCAGTGTTTGGATTAGTTTCAAGTAAATGGATGATGCTGGTTAAGTGCTGGTTGATCTCTACCAATTCATGGATTTCTATCATCGCTGGGTGACAGTGATTATATGAATCCACATATACAGTTTTATTTTGTTTTATTGCCATGTTGAGAATCAGGAAATCATCTTGGATAAGGAACTCCAGTAATCAAATTAAGTTGGGGTTTTTTTCCTTCCCTCCCCTTCTTTTTTCCTTCCTCCCCCTCTTTTTTTTTTTTCTCTCCTTTTCCCTCATGTGAGGTGAGATTAGAAGTCTGATTAAGTTGACTGCTGTCATGGCTCATTTAAACAATAAAATAGACCTTTAAGGAATTACTACTTTGATATGAAAGCAAACGTAGATAAGGTTGGTCAGGAAGGTTTTTGGAGAAAGAAATGAGGTGCTTGAAGGCTTAGCTTTGAGGTTTACCACTAGTACGGCACTTCTCAAGGCATTTGAGATCTCGGCCTCTTTATTGTAAAGGTTTTGAAGTGTTGCAGTGACAACATGTTTAACACAAGGGTGGGAAGAGTATCTTCTGGTTCTTCAGTTGTAGTTCCTCATAGAAGTGATAGTGAGATGTGTTTTCAGGAGACTTGCGCTCAGAATCATTTCATGGACTCTCTACCATGAACAGGATTTGGGGAAAAAAGGGTTATATTGTGAGGTGTGGAAACACATCCATATTTTTATTGTTTTAAAGTGCAAATAGTATGTTTATGTACTAGAAATGCATATGCAAAATTTATTTTCTGAGGCACTTGTAAAAGAATAGGGTGCAGTATGAATATCCTTTCTGTACTTGGGCCCCTCACTACAAGAAGGACATCGAGGTGCTGGAGCATGTCCAGAGGAGGGCAACGAAGCTGGTGAAGGGTCTAGAGCACAAGTCTTATGAGGAGCGGCTGAGGGAGCTGGGGGGGTTCAGTCTGGAGAAGAGGAGGCTGAGGGGAGACCTTATTGCTCTCTACAGCTACCTGAAAGGAGGTTGTAGGAGGTGGGGGTCGGTCTTTTCTGCCTAGTATCGAGTGATAGAACGAGAGGAAACGGCCTCAAGCTGTGGTAGGGGAGGGTTAGGTTAGATATTAGGAAAAACTTCTTCACCGAAAGGGTGGTCAGGCATTGGAACAGGCTGCCCAGGGAAGGGGTTGAGTCTCCATCCCTGAAGGTATTTAAAGAATGGAGAGATGCGGTGCTTGAGGGCATGGGATAGATGGACTTGGCAGTGATGGGTTAATGGTTGGACTCGATGATCTTAAGGGTCTTTTCCATCCTTGACGATTCTATGATTCTATACTAATATACTATACACGTGCATGCTATATATTATAAAGTTTACTTATACATTCGTTGAGGGTTTAAATTGTGTATGTAAAGATGTATTTTTAAATTGTATCTGTAAACATTTGTTTATCTTTAGGAAAGAGTTGACTGAGGCACAGAGAACAAACAAACCTTGTGGAAAGTGCCACTACTATGTTCTTATCAGCAAGACCTTTACAGAAGCTACAAAGAACAATTCTAAGAGGAGGGAAGGGAGAAATCAGCAAAAGGAGGAATTAATGTTTACAAATGCAGAGGAAGAATTTTTTTATGAGGTAACATCTATGATTCTTTTAATTTAAAATGTTTATTTTTCTTTGCATATCAGCAAAAAAAGTATTTCACCTTAAATGCAAAGGGGGGTGTTTAAAAAGACATAGCCACAAATCTTTTAAATTAAATCCATCTTCTTTAAGAGTAGTGTTGAGTGACGAGCAAGCAACCTATTTTTGTGTATTGAACACAATAGCTTTTGTATTTGGAGAATCAGAGAGAGGTGTGCTATCCATAAATCCAAATTATTAAATTAATCTTCTGTATTGGCATGAATTTACTAATATGTTATTTGTATCAGATCACAACCTGACTATAAAACGGCACAGCATAGATGGTTACTACCTGATAGGGTCTTCAGTCTCTTGGCCTGAAAGAATTAACAAGCTTCATCTCTTTACTCATGTAGCAGTGCTGAAAAGATTGAATTGAATGTAATAATTGTCGGACTTGTTGAAATACTGGGAATGAAATGTCAGCAATTTTAGGATGAACAAATGGTAATAAATCTGGATACTGAATTTACCGTCACATCCCAGGCCGTCCGAGTTTACAAAAGTTTGAAATTCCTTTTGTTTGGGGAACAGTGCAGTTGTCTTCTTTAATAAAAATGATAAAAAATGTGAAAGACTTGCCACATTGCTGTGTCAGCTGAACAGAGAGGGCTGACTGGGGGGTGTGAATTGCAGGAAGTGCAATTAGTTAGCTGGAGTATCTGTCAGTGAGATTCCAGCATGATTTACATCAAAGTGGTGTTCCGGAGTGGCAGCTCAAACAACAGGTATAGTTTACAAGGGTGATCTAACTTAATCATGTGTCACAGCTTTAAGCACTTAGAAGAATAAAGATTAAAAAAAAAATGCAGAGGAATCTTTGTTGTTATCTCGATCAGCATCTGCAATGCATGTTAATACTAAATACACAGATTGGTTTTCCTCATTCGTCCTGTGTCAGAAAAATAAGGGGAAAAAAAACAAAGGCTTTTGAGGCTTTAGATTTGGTAAGAAATTAAATGCATTTCTCTGAGATCTACTCCCAAGAAACTTAACAGATGCAGAGCTCTGCATTTGTGTCATCATTGTTGTATTATATGGAAAGCTGATTTATCGATTTCCTTTCAGATACTTGTTACTTTAAAAAAATGTTCAGAATAATAAACTTTTGAAGATCCAAACAAGTAGCTATCACTTCCCTTTTCTGTCTCTGTTCTGCTCAGGACAAGTGTATTAATAAAAAGTGCTAAAACACTGAGATGAAAATACTACTTCCTAATTCCTGAGGCAACCTGTCTACACGATTCTGCTGGTCCCAAGCCAAATCAGGAGAAGGGAAGATGTAGGAAATTAAATTAAAAATGTACTTTGAAATGCAAAGGATTTTTCATTGTTGTTTTGCTTTGTTGTTGGTTTGTTTTTTTGGTTTTTTTTTCCAAAGCTTTAAAAATACTATTCCACAATATTATTGCTTTGTCAAGAGCCCATTATTTTTCATTTCTGGCAGTGCCTACAGGATAAAGTACTTGCACATGCATCATATGGTTAATGGCAAAGGTTCCTGTGTGTAATCATTCATGATGTTCTCTGTTGGAGGCTATGATATGGCTGTAATTTTATTTCCTGGGAAGAAGAAAAATGAATTCATTGTTAGCTATAGGGAATGTTGTTGTTAGTACATAGAGGCTACAAGTTTGGGATTTTCTTTTTGTGTTCCTGCCACAGCAGCTTTACCAGCTGAACTTGAACTCTGTGTAATAGTGTTATTGAAAATCTGGAGGAGAGAAGCCTGTGATGCCCATGTGTTCGAGGGTGTTATGTTCTAGAAGGCCAATTTTGTATTTTATCTGTTATTTTGAGTGGCATTTTAAAGACTAATTGTGTGCTTTTATCTAAGTTGCAATAATTTTTAACTCAAGTGGATAGACTCAAACGGAACACGCTTTTCTTTTCAACAGTCTTTCTAGTGTTTTTAACAAATTCATTTTAAACATTATGGAGGATATTAGATTAAGTGGGTCTCTCTACTTAATAATGTATATGTGTTAAATTAGCGTTGGAGTGTATATCCTCCCCAATCACACATAACGTTAATTAGATTGGCATAAAATAGTATTAAATGCCGGGAGGCAGGCACTTAGAGCCAAATAAAACAGAGAGATGTCGTTTTGCACTTGTCAGTTCCTTGTGGTTTATTCTGTTCCTTAAAATGTTATTGAGGGAGCAGGAGTAAAGTTCTATTATAACCAGACTTGGAATTGATGAAAGGTTTAGGGCCTCCATTGCTTAAATTGCTTGTTCGTGAGCAAAGCCACTCAGTTAATTTGATGTTTCCTCCAGAATTAACTTTACAACTTTGAGATACTGTTAGTAAATAGCAAGCGTAAAAGGAGACTGGATCTTAACTTTCCCTGCAGAGGGAAGAGCTTAGATAAATTTTTCTACTTAGGAGTTCAGTTCATCCTTCTTAATCTGACTTGTGTGAGAACTAGAAACATTTCTTAGGTAAGTTTTTCTTATCCATCAGGCATTTTGTCTGGGAAAGCTAATAAAAAGGGACTGTTCTATCTGTATGCAGTATATATCACTGAAAAGAAATAATAGAGATTATGGACACCTACATATTTGAAGAATCAACCTTTATAAATATGTCTTTCAGTGGCTCCAGCCATCTAGAAACTTTCCAAGAGCTTTTTGAAATTCTGCTCGGGATTCAGATTAGTGCCCATCCCCTTCATACATAATTTCTACCAGCAGTGTGAAAGAGGGGGTTACTGTACCACAAGTTCTTACAGATGGGTTAATTTTTAGGACTGTAAGCAGTTCTAGAGTAGGCCACGAGAAGAGCAGAGCCTGTCCATTGCTACAGGCCTTCCACATCTTGCCCGTGCCAAGCTGTCATCTTTAATGCAGGCTCTGTTCTACCTGCGCTCCCTCGCTGTTCCTTTTATCTGGGTTTGGGCTGATTCCTGTTACTGGTCAAGGATCCCTGCCAGTTGGCACAGTAGCTTCTAAGGGTTGGCATTTCTTAATGTGATGATATGGAATGATACGCTGTCTTAAAACCAGCTATATTGAGGCCCAGTAAGCATATAAAGGAGGCATTGATTCCCCCCACCCCTTAGGTATTTTTTCCTGATACCAAACTACAATGATAGCAATTATTTTAGAATTTATTATGAATTCTATGAAAAGCAAATAGTTTAAAGCACATAATAGGTTGTTTGGGTTTTTTTTGGTGGGCCTTTTGAGAGGAGAAAAGAACTGCTTCTTAATCAGCATGTGCATAATAGAGTCATTATTTTTACTTTGTTTACATGATGTATTATCTTCATGCTAATTAAAAATTTTAATCCTAATGCACTTATTTCTGTTGTTTAGAAAGCCCTTCTGAAGTTCAACTACTCTGTGCAAGAGGAAAGCGACACCTGTTTGGGCGGCAGATGGTCCTTTGATGATATACCAATGAAACCTTTGCGGACTGTTATGATAGTTCCAGCTGACAGAATTAATGTAATTATGGATAAACTCAAAGACTATCTCTCACTCTGAACTTCCCTATGAACACCGCTTTTTCTAAAGCAGCCATGCAGAACTATGACAATATTTTCAGAAGACTGCTATTGAGTTACTGGTTTTGTATTCCTCAAATGCTTTCTCTGTACACTTAGAAGACAAGTAGGTGGTACAACTAAAAATATCCATCAAATGAGTATTTTCAAATACTGTATTTTATTATACTTTGGTATCATCATTAAGCAGTCAATAAAAACCCAATATTACAAGAAAACGTGAAGATCTGCTCAATATGTTTTTAACCAAAACTAAATTGCATATTTTTTTTCCAAAATAATGCATGCAACTTCTTTTGTTAAGAAAAGTGCTTTTTCTATGTTTTTCTGTTAAGTATGTTTATGTCAAAAGTTCAAAATAATTACATGGGTTAAGATGGGAATATATATTGCAGGTACTGTTTTTGTTTGTATTTGTCCAATATACGATAGTTCAGTCTCAAATCACTGAATAATACATCTTTGTTCCATAGGAGTTTGAGGAAATTTTTCATTTTCTTTGTTGTCATTGTTAGTTTTCTGTTCCTCCTTCATGGTTGAAACAGGTGACAGGTGATTGATCACTTCCTGAAGAATATCCTTACTTTCACTAGGAGGGAGATTGCTAAAGTAATATTGAGGTACCAGCTCCACAAATCTGGTGAGGAAATAAGACAAAATATTATTACTGAATTTTGAAATGTTTGAATAGCCATTTGCAGGCTTGTACAAAAGACAGCAGCAATGTGCTGATGCATACAGCTGTGAAGTTGGTGTTTCAGCTTAACGCTGAAACTCCCTGCAAGGTGCAGTAGTAGCTTGTGCTGTCAGTAGACTTGCACTTGATGTACTCAGTCTACGCTTCAGGTGATTGTCGTTCAGTTCTCGATGCTGCAGATTGCATTAAATAGTAATTTTTCTGGATTTAAACATATTTTTGGTTCAATACAATTATGAAAAAGGCTTTCTTATAAACATTGGAAATAGAAAAGATAGGACAGTGAAATGTATATTCTCAGTGTAAAGAGGTATTTGCAGACAGAAGACTGTAGTGTTTTCTTGAATCCATAAACACTTGAGACGGGATGATTTAGCTGGCTGGGTACATAAAACATGGTGAGAAAAAGATTTACTGGAAAATAGCTTTTCAGACAACAAAGAAATTTCCAGCTAGGTTCATCTAAGAGCACCCTGCTGTGTTAACTCTTCCTGGATTTTTTTTTTTCTGTGTATTTTACTTTGTAAGAAACTTTTGCAACTTGCAAGGTGTTTTTTCAGTGGATGAATTGATTACAGTTACAGGGCAGACACTGAGATTTACTTCAGTACCCAACCAGATCAGCACACCTTAGGAAATACAAAAGGCTGACTTAAATGATCTTTTGTTTTGCATGAATAGAACAATATGGGTGTGAGATCACAGTTCTTCCTTTTTTTTAATAGTTCTGAGCTCTAATACAATGAGTGTTCTGAATGAAGACATCAAAAAAAGCTACAGGCAGTGACAGAACCATACTGGCAACAAAGAAATAAAATTTGTTTCACATATATTCACTAGTGAATATAAAAAGTGTGAAAAACAATTTCTTCACTCTTCCAGTCATACTAACTCATCTTGCTTGACTAGGTATGAAGATTGTAATTTACTCTTACACCTATTTTCCTGATTTGTTTGTGGTTGTTGGTTTGGGTTTTTTTGTTGTTTTGTTTTTTGGTTTTTGTTTTGGTTTTTGGTTTTGGGTTTGGTTTTTTTTTTTGGTAATTGTTGTAAACCAACATCCCTGCCTGGAGTGAATCAGCTTGGACTGTTTCCTTACCAGAACCAGAAGATAGGTATTTTTATGACAGAGATAGAGGAAACAGAGAAGATGACCAGAGTTGACTCCTGCAAGCGCTGCTGTCCATGTGCACACGCATCCCCACCCTGTCCATGACTTAAGTTACGCTTTTGTGGTAGAGGTATGAGTGAAGAAACTGTTTCATCGTTGTTAACTTACAGATCGGGTGATATCTCAGAGACGACTCTGATGGAATTGTCTTCTGATACACTAAACTCGTGGAATAAAACCCACTCAGGAATCCTCCTGGTGTTATAATATGATGAGAAAGGATGAAGCTGGGCCACTTGTTTATGTGTTAACATTAAGTAGTTACCTGAGCCATCTACATCACGAGCAATCTAAAAAACAAAAAAATGCAGTTATCCATTACTTAATCAAATGTACAAGGTGCATAAATCAGTGTTTGCCTATTATATTAAAACTAGGAATTAAATTTGTATTCAGATACTTTAAACTGGAGGGCCTAAAATTCTTCCAAAATTTCTGTGGGAAAGCTAGGGACTGGATACTATGAAATGAGGCTTCAAGTTAATGTCAATCTCTGTACTTGAAAGGAAACCGCAACAAATGAGGGCAGCCTTATACAGTAAATATCTCAACTTGGCAGTGGCCTTTGAAGAGTCTGTGTGAAAACAGATGTATTCTTAAAGAATGGTAAACTTCGAAATACAATGTGTGACTGTGCTCTTGAAATAGTGTAGTGTAGTTTGGAGGGGAAGTTCTTGTGTTTAGGTGGAGCATAGCGATGTGAAGGGAAGCATGTTTTCAAGTGGGAATAAATTAATCTCTTATTTATGTTTACAGTTAGAGTAGCTCATTTGGTTGAGATGAAGAAAGCTGTATGTTATATATACCTAAACATATTCAACAAGTCAATTCTCTGCTTCCAGGGTATTTCACAAAACGTGAAGGGAGGCATGTTTTCAAGTGGGAATAAATTAATCTTTCTTATTTATGTTTACAGTTAGAGTAGCTCATTTGGTTGAGATGAAGAAAGCTGTATTTTATATATACCTAAACATATTCAACAAGTCAATTCTCTGCTTCCAGGGTATTTCACAAAACATCTTCAAAAAGGAAATAATGCCTGAGAGAATATTACAAGTTAGAGTTTTGTTGAGATAAAAGAGTTCTTTGAGTGAAAAGCATATTGACAGTTTTCCTCTTGCAGTGATGTGTGTGGACTTCGAGCTGTGATAACTGAACCCCAGAGAGGAGTTTTGAATTGGCAGAAATGTCTGTGTCCTGGTTTTGGCTGGGACAGAGTTAATTTCCTTCCCAGCAGCCGGTACAGTGCGCTGGG
>KL283788.1:24211-62562 GCA_000699545.1 Podiceps cristatus
TTGTAGCCTCCTCTGGACCCGCTCCAACAGCTCCATGTCCTTCTTGTGCTTTTGTTATTCTCTAGTAAATGACATCTGAGTAGTCCAACTTTAACAGTACTGGGCCACCCGTTCCTATTTTTGTGATGCCCTTTGTGGTACCAGCTCCCTATTCTAACCAAACGACTGCACACTGTGTGGTATGTGCTCAGTTATTGGGCTTTACGTTCTGTCCTGATACCTCTTGGCCCATGGACATGACACTGCTGCTAAGGGTCAGGTTGTCCTGTCCGTACTCTGCTTCCTGTGTGTGTTTGCTCTCTGGTCCTTACCTCCTCCTGTTCCTTTTACGCTTTTCCACTGATGTGTGCAGTACAGAATATGATGTGGCCACATGTATGGTTTTCATTAGGAGATAGATAATGCTATTTAATCAATGAAATTCAGAAACTAAAACATCCAAGATCAACAAGTGAACTTAAGATAATCATAGAATGGTTTGGGTAGGAAGGGACCTTGAAGATCACCTAGTGCCACCCCCCTGCCACGGGCAGGGACACCTCCCACCATCCCAGGCTGCTCCCAGCCCCGTCCAGCCTGGCCTTGCACCCTTCCAGGGATGGGGCCGACACAGGTGCCAGGGCCTCACCACCCTCAGCGTGAAGAATTTCTTCCTTACATCTCATCTCAATCTACCCTCTGCCAGTTTAAAGCCATCACCCCTTCTCCTATCGCTACTTGCCCTTGTGAAAAGTCCCTCTCCAGCTTTCTTATAGGCTCCTTTAGGGAGTGGAAGGCTGCTAGGTCTCACCGGAGCCTTCTGGCTGAACAGGCTGAACAACCCCAACTCTCTCAGCCTGTCTTAGCAGAGGGGCTTCAGCCCTCTGATTGCCTTCGTGGCCTCCTCTGGACTCCAACAGGTTCGTGTCCTTCTGGTGTTGGGGGTTCCAGAGCTGGATGCAGCACTTCAGGTGGGGTCTCACCAGAGCGGAGTAGAGGAGCTGAATCCCCTCCCTCAACCTGCTGGCCATGCTGCTTTTGATGCAGCCCACGATACAGTTCTGGGCTGCGAGTGCACATTGTTGGCATCAACCAACACCCCCAAGTCCTTCTCCTCAGGCCTGCTCTCAATCCATTCTTCATCCAGCCTGTATTTGTGTTTGGGATTGCCTCAACCCAGGTGCAGGACTTTGCATTTGGCCTTCTTGAACTTCATGAGGTTTGGATGGGCCCACCTCTCAGGCCTGTCCAGGTCCTTCTGGATGCCATCCCTTCCCTCCAGTGTGTCAACCGCACCACACAGGTTGGTGTCGTCGGCAAACTTGCTGAGGGTTCACTCCATCCCTCTGGCTGTGTCGCTGACAAAGATGATAACAGCGCTGACCCCAGCACCAGCCCCTGAGGAATGGGACTCGTCACTGGTCTAACTTGGACATTGAGCCGTTGACCGCAATTCTTTGAGTGTGACCATCCAGCCAATTCCTTATCCACCGAGTGCTCCATCCGTCAAATCCATGTCTCTCCGATTTAGAGCCAAGGATGGTGTGCGGGTCAATGTCAAATACAAGTCCAGGTAGATGATTTCAGTTGCTCTTCCCTTACCCACCAGCTCTGTAAATAAATCTGCCATGAAGTGATCTCTGTTGGGCAGACCTTATGTGGTGCTTTGAGTTTGTCTTTGACAGTCTGTTTCTAATGAAAAAATATGCAAACAAATTTTGTTTCTGAAACAATTTGAATTTATATGCATTTATTCATCTCTTGTTATTATGGATATTCTAGAAATATATTCTCAGTGGGGTTATAATAGCATAGCTCTCAAATGTCAAGATATCCATGCCCATCAACAAATATTTTAATCTGAAAATTGTTTATGGTTATTCTGCATGAATGCAGAATCTGCAAACTGCTTTCACCTTGATTTCTTACAGAAATTTTACATGGCTTCATCTTTATACTGATTTTCATAGTTTAAGGATTTTTCCAGTGACTTACAAAAATACATAATGCTGCTGCAATCTATGGGAAAGGGGTTCTTTTGTCCCATTATATAAGCCTGTAAAGATCTAGCTGATTAACTGATAAAAATGTAAAGGCATCCCTGTTATAGTGGCACAGGAATTCAAATGGTGCACTTAAGAGCTGCAGTGCCAAATACATTTTCATATGGCTCATGAATTCTAAAAAGGGTAACAAGTCTGCTGCATTTGCTCATCTCGATTATAGTGTGAATTAAATGCAGCAGCTGTAAGCCTGACATGTTTGTTGCTTTCATAATGCAGTAATGAGTCAGAGTTAATCCATGCTTTTATTTTTCCTCAAAGAGCAGCAGAAAAAAACCCCTGCACATTGTTGTTGAGCAGAAATAAAATGTTTTACTGATGTAATTTTTGTTTCTTTACTTATCTGCTGTACATTTTCTGCTTCTTGCGCAGGGATTGCTCTGTGAGTACTTCTCTTTGAATTCTTACTGTGAATTTCGGTGTACTTTTGATTTGTTTGTTCACCGGTTCATGTCCATATGTTACTCTGTCATCTCAGTGTTTAGGAGAAATTCACCTTGGGTTAAAAAAACCCAAAGCCACCACCTCTTTCAATTGCTAAGAAAACTCGAGAACGTTAGCTGAACAGCAACGGTGCAAAGGAAAGCCCGTGGCACGTGGGAGGTGCTGCAGTGTGTTTGCACCCTTTACTCAAAGGGAAATCAAGTCCACGGAGGTGATGAGACATGGAATAGTCAAGCCCAGGACAAACTGTGCTGGGGAGAAATAGAAAGGTTATTAGTGGTTTTAGTGTCTGTGTGCTCAGAACAGCACTTGATTTGGCCAGGTCAAATTGGAGCATGTAGAAATACTGCCACGTGTTTTTGTTTGCTTGGTTGGGGTTTTTTTGGTCCAGTTGATCTTGTGCCGTGTTTGGTTGAGGGTTGGCAAATTGGCTTTGTGTACATTGAGAGCAGATGAGAATAAGAACCGTTATGCCCGGGAGTTTCCTTAGGGTCAGAAAAGCCACGCGGCTTGTTTTGTGAGTTTGGTCTCTCATCTTTTTCACTGAGGTTTGTATATTACCTCAGAGATCTCTCCTCCTCTTCCTCAGCCTCCTTCATCACTTCAGGTCACAGAAGGCTTATGCAACCAAGGTAACTGCAGCAAAGATAATGAAACCTTTTTGGGAAGCTAAAGTCTCCTGCTTAGGAGAGGGTGCTTTTTGTCTCGGACAGCTGTTCTCTTTGTGTCCTCTGCAACACTGCTCTGCGGGACGTGATCCAGAAAGACGTAATGCCTATTTGATCTTAGGACTAGCAATCAAAAAGCTTCAGGGCTACCCTTTAAATGGTTCCAGAGGTATTTGGAGCTGGGCAGCAAGGACTCCGTGGTGTGACGTTAGGGTCAGTCTCTGCTTCTGCTGGAGGATGTGGTGCAGCTTTAGCCTCTGGAGAGCCGTCTGGCATCGAGTGTGTGGGGCAGGTTGGGCCCTCTCAGCACAGAATGGTAAAACTTGGGCTCTCACTGGCTGAGCTCATTGCCTCAAAGCTCTTGGGAGGATGAAGGGCCCCAAAGAAGGTTTAATGCGCTTGAAAGCATGACGTGTTTTGAGTTCTGCCAGTTGCTCTAATAAAATAACTAACTCTCCTTACAAATTTGCTTACTTCAGTATTCCTGCTTCTGTCAGACAAACGTATCTCACACCTGGTGTTTCACACTGTCTTTATTCTGATAGCGTGAGCTTTATACTCATCTCTGGAGAATTGTGGTAGGGATATAACTTAAGTGTTTGTAGGAGAGAGGTTTGTCACCCGCTCAGAAGTGGGAAGAAGAAAGCTCCAGGGCAAAGAAAGCCAACGTGTAATCTGTCCTAGGATAAAGGAAGAGCTGTCCTAGACAGTTAAAGCAATGCTTAAAGTGTTTAATTATGTGGGGCCGCGAGACGGGAAGGAGACCAGGAAATTGTGCGCTTTCTCATCTCCTTTCAGTGGACCCCCTACAGGGTTTGTGGGATTTTTTCTTTGTTCAAACAGGTTGTCCAACATTCCTCAGGCTTCTCAATGCCTCGACCTCGCACTTTTGATCTAGTTAGCAAAAACTTTTTCATATTTGTTGCCCGTCCAAGTAAAGCATTCATCAAATGCCTTTATAATTTTGTACATGTCTGCAAGATGCTTTCTTCAGCTGCATTATCTCAAAAATACAGACAAAAAGTAGAATTCCTACATCTGTGAAACCCTTAAATGCCTCAAGCATTTAATTCTGTCAATACCGTCTCCATTGTGCCTTTAAATCCAAAAATACTGATTGCTTTTCCTAGTGTAACTTTACTAATTCTTTCTACAGTTTGAGAGCAACTTTCTTCATATCCAGTAAAAGCACTAACACAGATTTTTTTTTTTTTTTTTTTTTTAAGTAAAATACTTTCTAAATTTTGAGTGGAAGCCAACTGTCTTCCATAACCGTTTTCCATGAAGGTTTCCTAGATTCAGCACAGGAGATGACACTCACAAAGCCAAAACACTCCCCGATTCTCAGTCTTGAATTAGTTAACGCTCAAACTGGCAATGTCTTTTCATGTTTCCACTCTGCACATTTCCGCTAAGCAGTCACACAAGAGAAAAGTAGAATAAATTCCGCTTAAAAATTCCATTTACAGTCTTACAACAATCAACAGTGGGAATTAAACTCTTTATTACTGATTAATTACAGTCTACAACATGTGAATAGCAAGTGATTGTTCTAATTTTGTGTATGTGCATGAGGGAAGGACAATAATATAAAAATTCTTCCTATTTGCACTGGAAAATTATCACAAGTGAAGCTAACAGTAGGTCACGTGATCCCCAAACCACTGAAATTAGTGCTATTTCCCTCACTTTAATTAGCTTTAAGTCAACAGCAGAATTTCTAGTGGTGCTTCGGTTTTTTGGTAGGTCAGAACAGTGGAGAATATCCTTCTATAGAAAAAGCCCTAAAATATGAAGTCAGTGAAGTAATTTAAAAAAAAAAAAAAAGGCAACCACTTTCTTCACACTCTTACCTCAAAATTCAGAGTATTCCCTGTTTATTCAGGTTTATTTTAGAAATATTATTGTCCTTAAGTAACAGCATATTGTATATTTGAGGTGGGAGATGCTGGTGGATAAGAAGAAAGCTGATTTCTTCCAAATATATCTCCTAGGTAACAACAGTAGTTTATTTGGGTTGTAAACTTTGGATGAAAAGAATATATTTTGTTAGATATCTGTACAATGCCTTGTACAATGGGAGAAATTTTCTGTGTGGACTCCGAGAAAATAATATGAAACCTAGATGAGAAGATACTTGGTATATTGATTTTTATTTATTTTTTTTTTTAATTTGTCATCCCAATTCCACCCAGATACTTTATGGTCTTTTTCAGAGCAAACAGTTCATAGACGATACCACTTTTCTAAGTGCAACTATTGCACTGGGAGCTGTTCCAGCAGGTAAGGGACAAAAACAGTGTTGATGTTATTACAAGTACTTCAATAAAACCCAATACTGTGATTAACAGCGCAAAATTAATATTTGAATAACTGCATAGATTATAATAAAAATATGGAAAATTGGTGTGTCATTGTTACCTGGGCTGCTTATGAAGTCGCAGTGTCCTAAGCCTGCTATATCCATCCTCTTCAGGAAGAGAACCATGCTAGTGAGATTTGATTCCTGTATTTTGGCCGGTAGATTTGGTTTCATTTCTTTGTATGTGAATTCTTCAGGATACAAGCAGAAGAGTTTTCCTGGAAGATATTTCAGAAAAATTACCTTTTTTTTTTTAAATTTATTTTCGGCATTGCCACATCGATTCTATTAATAATTTGAGCTAATGGATTTAAATTTTGAGCTAATAATTCTACCTGATGAAGACATGCCCAGAATTTGTTTATGCATCTCTGCTTGACTTTTGCTGATAGGCTGCGTTATAACAGAGTCTGCTCTGATTCTAGGACTGTACACCTTTAAATGAAAGAGATATTAAGCATCAGATAAGTATGTGAAGACTAAAATACTAATGGTCTATATTGAATTTTTGTCTAGGTCATTTTACAGAAAGTGTAGTAACAGTTTCTTTTTATACTACGTATTTCACCAGCTTGGAAATGAGAACAGTCAGCGCTTTGATAAATTGACAGACACTTAAGTTTTGCAATAACTCTGTAAGTATACTCTAAGATAAATGTCTTTTTCTGAAGAAATGCACCTTACTAAAGCAGAAGATGTATGTCTATGGTATCATCAAGAAAAGCATCAAAAAAGATTATTTCTTCCAATGACAGAATCCCAACATTGATAATATTTTGTCCCATAACTCCAGATTTTTGTCTTTATACCAAAATTTGTCAATTTGGTACAGGAGACAAGCCTGTAACAAAGATGTAAAATACCCCATTTTATTTTTTTCTTAAATGTACTTTATTTTGATTAAACTGAGGAGCCAATTGAGTCACTGTTCTGACCACTGGATGATGTCCATAGGCTTACGTAGTATATGGCAAGATCTATAACATCCGGATAAAGCGACTTCCTAGTCATGTCATCTGAATCGACATTGTCTACTTTAAGCAGGGATTTAATAAAAAAGATGTGCTTCAGTGCAAGGGACAAATCTTTTCCTTCAGGTAAATTTATTACGTATCTCAACTGCAAGACTTACGTGGGGGTTTTTTTCTGCGCAAAACTTTGCCTGTTCCCTCTGTGTTCAAGTGACTTTCAACCATATGGATTGAATGTGCATTTGAACAGCTAAGGAATGAATATTAGAGGACTAAACTTCAGCTGTTATGACAAAGTAATCAAATTTAAGGGTAAAAATTGCATAACTGATAGAGGTGATTTAATGTCCATCAAGACTGGGTTGAAACTGATTTGTTCCCATCACTTCATATTTCTGATTCACAGAAGTCTGGAAGCGCTGAATTTTACTTTGGGCTTCAGATTACCTTGGAGGCGAGATTCATTTCCGTCATCCAAGACAACTGTAGTTTCAGAAGTACATTGATTTATGCATAGCCTAATTCAAAACTGCTTTTAGGCTTTTGTTAATTTCGCACAGAAGTATGACGTTTTTTTTTTTTTTCCCTTGACTTAAGGCTGAGTTAGTTTATACCCCCCAAATGAGAACCCTTAAAAACGACAATGTTAAATACAGTTTTTACCAACGAAAAAGAGAGAGAGTGGTGGTTCCCAAGCTTCTGCCTGAACTATTCTCAAGGCTAATCAGGATTTCTGATCCCCAAACCAAAATTTTAGGAAGACTTAACTTCAATTTTGGTGATTCAATTCTGGATTATATAAAGAAACTATTATATTGTTTCTGTTGCCTAGTACTGGAATAATTATTTTGACCAGCAGAACTTATTGAACAGTTACAAAGCCTGTAGTGGTGCAACTTTCCAGTTCATGTAATTACTTGTTCCTGCATAGTCACTTATTCTTTAGGACATCAGTTTTGTATAAGTGAAAGAACCAAGAGATGTGTCTGTAGCTGCACTAGTCCTTCCCAGGATGGGGTGGAAAGCAAGAATTGAGGACATACTTAGAATGAACTAATAAAGGTCAAAGATTAATTTGATAAATTGCAGCATTTTCAGGTACTTGGATGGAAGCACGTATCCGGAAGGAGCACAAGCAGCTTGAAAAAGAAGTGGTTGCCTGTGTGAGCGTCCTTCGGTGTTGTATGATCTGTGACGCTACACTGTTTATGAAGCTGTTAAGCAAGAGATGAGGTTAGTCTACTAAACCAGGTCATCTGCTAATAGGTAGCCAAGAACTGATTGTATTTTGCTCTATCTATAAGATACCGAGGAGATAATTAAGACTGACAGGCCAAAACTAAGGTGAGATCTAGTTTACAAATGAAACGTCATTGGTTTGGTGCCCAAATGATTGGCAGTTTCAGCTAGGAGTGTTAATCTGGTGTTAGAAACTTGAAAATTTTATTTGCTGATTGTATTTAGGAAGTAATTGTACTTTCTTGCTTGGCTTTCACATGAGATGTCCGTGAAAGTTATTTAAATTATATTAATTTAAATGTTAAAAATATTATAGAATCTGATTTGTGAAAGAACAAAAAAATATTTGATCCTTTAGAAGCCATTTCTATCAATCTATTAGCTGCACATTTCCCTTTCCCCCACCCTGAAAAAACTTGCATAGTTAATTTTTGGCATACTGATTTTGGTAAACTTCACTAACCTTTCTTCTTTCAACGCCGACATCAATGACAAAAGTTATATTTTTAATCCAAATCAAAGATTCTCCAAAGCTTGTGGTAAGTAGAACTTTTCTTCTGTATTTTTTGCAGCTTTTCTGTTTGTCTTGATTTGGTTTGGGAATTAGGTCTTGTTTTGTGGGATATAAAGGAACTGGGATGAGTTCTCCAAGGTCAGGATTTAAATTAGGTTGCTCCTGTCTGATCATTTGGTAAGCTTTTTCAATTTCCTGCAATCAGGAGAAAGATTTTATTTTTTTTTTCCCCTTCTGAGTATGGAAAACAAATATCAATATTTAATTTAAAGCAACTTTTTTATTCTAAAATGAATTTTAACTATATGTCAAACTATAAGAACATTTAAATCTTACATGATTAATAATTAAAGGAGAAAAAAAGGGAACAGAACTATGTATGAGAATCTACTGACTGTATCCGCTAACTATAAACCAGGGAGAAGCTGGGCTATTTTTTGAAATGTGTTTTTCGCCTCTGCAATTTTCAAAATACTCTTCTCTGGCTTTAATCATATCCAAACCAACTGTCAGGGGAAGACAGATGTGCAGAAATATAGTATAGGAATAGCAAGGCTGAGAAATGATGAGATGGCCACTAAACGTAATGTATGTAGGACACGTAGGATGCATCCACGTCGGTCATTTAGTGCCAAAGAGTTTGGGGCAAATTTGTCATGTGTGTGGGGCTGGTAGTGCTGCAGCAGGTAGTCCGGTGCCCCACTGCTGCCTCCCAAATATTTTCTTTTCTGCTGGAACCAGAGTTACGCACGTGGGTGCCCTGAGTGGCAGCGTCCCCTGGGATACGGCTCTACGTGCGCACGGTGCACCCCAGGGCCGGCAATGGGGTGACCTGCGCTGCTGGCGAAGGTGCGGCGTGCACGGGTGCTCCTGGGGTGGGACCAGATCACAGCAAACCGCTGCTCCAACCCTCTGCAAACCTTACGGACCCCGTCGCTGGGAGGGCTGAAATGGCAGAACCCCTCCTTGGGTCGCTTCAGAAACTCCTGTTACACTCTTAGTCCAATTACAATACATAAAACGATCAAAGTATGCAGAAACTTCCCTACTTTACCTTCATTGCTATGTTTAAGAAGATATAAGGTTTTTATTGTGTTTTTTTTTTTTTTTTCCTCTTAATGGTTAATAAACTGTATGAAAACTTAATAAAGTCAGTAAAATGTCCCTAAACTGTGTTAATGGAACATCACCTTTAAAACAGTCCACAAATTCAGAGGTTGAATATAAATTGTAAAGGGTTTTTTGTTGGTTTTAGTCTTTTATAAAATATAAAATCATTTGTCATGAACACTTTTTTTTTGAAGGTATACAAAAATCATTCATAGGCTTGTTCAGTTTGAAAGGGATTTTGTTGGTTTTTTTCGAAAAGCATTTCTATTAAGAAACATTTTTCAAAATTGAAAAACCAGACTGAGTTTCTATTTAAGAGTGCCACTACATTCACAGTAGTTATACGTTGAAAGTATGCTATAAAAATTCTTCTAAAGATATGACAGTGGCATCTAATAGCAAGGCTGGCATCAAGTCAAGACATAAATCTTAATGTTCTTAGTTAATTCATGTTTTTGTTCAGTTTAAAAGACAGTTCGGTGCTAGGGAACCGCGAGCCATTGGCAATATGAAACTTTAAATCACAGTTAACAAGAATGGCTGAGATGGTGGGAACTGTGCAGCAACAGTTCATAATGAGTGTTTTGTTCATTGTGAGAGAGGAAACTAAGTAATTTCTTCTCGTCTGGAAAGAAATTATTATTGTGTGGGACTTGCCCATCAAAAAACATTTTAAGCAGAAATACAACTTTGTTCCCAGTCCTTTGAAATGGAAAGTCTATGTTTCCTCTCTAACATTACCTACTGCAGATATGGGAACTGATACAGGGAATTAATTGATTCGTCATTTGTAAAATTTGTGTCCATAAAGTTTACAACTGATGATGAGCAATATTAAGAGTGTTACCTATCCATCCCCCTTTTCACAGTGAAAAGCAATACTACCTGTGTAGTTTATGGTAATTTATCTTTACATGTGAAAGGTCATTATCTCCTGCAGCTACGAAGGTGAATTTGTTTTCTAAAGCAGATTTAATGACACAAATTTGAAGGTTGAAGATCACTAACAGGAAATAAACAATAAAAATAATTTATAATAATTTCAAGTCCTAAAATGTTTATTTGATGGCAGAGTGCTTTGACAGCTATAAAGTACTGTGAAATTTTTCTGAGAAGGGCATGATCACTGCAAGCCTGGCAGCAGTGAATTTAGGGCATCTGTCCTGTCTTCAGGAATTCAAAGCTGCCTCTACTTTGAATAGCCAAGCCCATGCAGATTCCTGGATTATTGTAGCACCTCTGGAGTGATATTTGCTTCCTGCTGTTGTGTGTGCAAATGGTTGGGAAGTTTGTAGCCCTAAAGGAGAATGCAAATGACCTACCAAATATCTGATTGTTCCTTGTATTAGTTTACGCTGTATATATAAATAATACAGCATTGTGTAAGCCATAACGTCTTTGTAGGATAAACCTGTATTGATAAAAGCTGTTGGCAATGATGGCCCATGTCTTAGATACTGACAACAAGATATTTATAGGGCATATAAACAGGTGTAAATTGTTTCTTCATTAAAACCAGAAGTATTGGCATCAGTTAGTAACTTACTTGTTCACATGCCAGAAAGATCACAATGTCACCCTTCTCTTTTGTATGGTGTATCTCAAAGAGCAGTCTTAGTGCAGACAGAAAGTGGTCTTTTTGAACGCTGCAAGAGTACACAACCTCTGCGTGGTGTTTGTTTTCCACCCTTATGAAGGGGACGCTGCCGTAATAATTCTGCAGTTTGCTGGACATATGAGGCTCAGTGAGTATTACCAGCCTTAGTTCTGGTCTTGTTATCAAGACATCTTTAAGAAGGCCAAGTAACGCATCTGTTGCAACAGTTCTTTCATGCACGTCATCCAAGATGATAACACCGTAATAGTTCAGAAGAGGAGTAGACATCATTTCCCTTTGTAGCATATCATCTGTACAGTATCTGCAACACGCAAACAGAAAACTCTACAAGGTTTCTTGGAATATTCAGGTTTGATTCTACAGAATTAATTCAGGGTCTTGGGGGCAGCTTTGTTCTTTCTGTTCTAAAAAGAAAGATTTGATAAGAACAGAGTCTCTTTTGTAGAAAGTATCACAGTCTCAACTACATGTTTAAATCCTTTAAGAAGCTAGAAACTCAGTGTAATTCCGTGACGCTAAGTGGCACTATGGTTGAAAGGATGCTCTAGGCAAAATAAAAAATACTTCTGCCCTAAAATCATAGTTTACATTGCTTTTCATCTTCCAAAGTGAGCATATTGCACACCAATATTGAGGAAAAGAAGGTGTACATGTACAGTTGAGGCGGTGCCAGAACCAAGATGAGAGATTAATTCTTAT
This sequence comes from Podiceps cristatus, assembly GCA_000699545.1. Lineage (NCBI taxonomy): Eukaryota > Metazoa > Chordata > Aves > Podicipediformes > Podicipedidae > Podiceps > Podiceps cristatus. Next base: position 35,879 of record KL283788.1, read on the forward strand.
TGTAACGCCCTCCTCACTTTCATCCCTAGCGTTCCTGCTGGTGAAAGTTTTTTAAAAGGGTGTTTGCACACCATAAGCAGTTATTGAGCTAGAAACTAACACTTTTAGATGAGGAAAAGAAGGTGTACATGTACAGTTGAGGCGGTGCCAGAACCAAGATGAGAGATTAATTCTTATTGTAACGCCCTCCTCACTTTCATCCCTAGCGTTCCTGCTGGTGAAAGTTTTTTAAAAGGGTGTTGTTTTTTGTTGTGTTGCTCAGCAGGACTTTGAGTCTTCTTGAACCAGGTTTCAGTGTGTGAGATGGTAGGATTCATCTCCCTTTCAGGTCAGGAAGATGTGCTGCAGGATGAGGGTTACGTGGTTCTCTGTGCTCCACAGAGAAAGGATGCACAGAAGGAAGAGCAGTTGAACTTGATTTTCAGAAGCAGTGAGTAACCCCTTCTCCACTGGAAATCAGTGGGAGCTCATGTGGCTGGGAAAAAGGCTTACGATCTAGATTTTATAGTTCGTGCCTGCCATGTTAAGGAACCAGAGAAAATAACTCTCCTAACTTTCAAAGAGGCTCAAAATTGGAATCCCGGTGTTGCTGCTGTAACCTCCCTATATTTAATACATTAAGCGCACTTCTTATCTCTTAAAAATCCTCCTAAATGCTTTATTTCTTTTGTTACTGAATGTATGTTTTTCTAGACATGATTTCTGATTGATTTTAAATTCCATCTTTACCTTGTGATTGATTATCTCATATTCTCTTATGGTTATGAGCACTGGAAAAACAGAGAAAAGTAGAATGATACAGAGGTTACTGAGGTGCTTAATGAAGTTTTGCTCAGATGGTAACCTTGCCTGCTTAAATCTCTGCTACAGTTTAGCACAAAATACCTCCTTCAAGCCTTTTACAGCTTATTGATTAATCACAAAAATCTCCAGTATCTCCATTTTAAATTACTATACATGAGTTTATAAAGCATCAGGGTTGTTTTTTGTTTTCATACTCTGTGCAAAAATGTTTTGCAGCTATAGCAACGTTCCCCCAGGGTTGTTAGGTTGTCCTGGCCTCGTTAGTGGAGCCGTGCAATGAAGAGCCTAAGGACTGGAGTGTTCTCAGCTGCAAACTTTTGCACTTGCAAAGAACTCTAAGGTATATTGTACTTTGAAGGCATTAACAACCAAACACACAAACCTTAGGATAGTTTCTGTTGCACAGCAGCTTTCAAATGGGACGAAATACCCCACTTCGTGGCCAACGTTGACGTCCATTTCATCAGCCACACGCAGTGCCAGCCACACCGCTGTCTGCTTGTGCACCTGGCTGCATACGACTACGCCGTGTCGATAGTGGACGGAAAGGCAATACTCAGCACACCACTGCGGGATCTGTAAGTAAAAAAGAAAATAGACGTGTTTGGAGTTTAACACGTTCAGCAGAAACTGTAATGCAAAAGAAGTAGACAGTGGGGTAGAACTAAATCAACATGAGCACCCGCTCCTTACTGTCTGCCTGACTACTGATGCACCTAACGCAGAAATTACCCACCTTGATAAATGTCCAGACCCTGCATCTCTTAAGTAGCCAAGAATTAGAGTGACATGGGCTTTACCTGGGAGTTGCTCAACTGGCCTCAGAGTAGTTTGAATATATTTCAGAAGGGAGAGAATTGGCCTCTGGGGAGCAGGTCACAGCGGCAGTGTCATTCTCAAGCATCTCCTGACTGATCCAACAATGTTAGTGCCCGTGCTGTGTCACACTCAGGTGCGTGACATGAGAAACATGTCCCAGGAAGAAGATGATTTCAGACTGACAAACGCCACAGTAAATATATGTAAATCAGATGAATTACTCTATAAACAAAGATCACCGAAACTGAACTGCACAGAAACTTATGCAGTAGCTCTGTAATTTATATATTTACAGTAGAAAATCAACACTAGAAAACATTAAGTTATTATGGTCATGAAAAAGTAAAATTACATTATAAATATTATTTTAGTCAAAGTATTCGGTTTCAAATCCTTTGCTTATTCAACACATCTCAACTACGTGCATCAGCCACCTATAATTTTTTTCTGTATAGTTATTTATATTTCTAAAGATGTTCAAAAATCAGTGTGTTCTATCTTATTCAACTTGTTTAAAGACAATTTAAAAACCTAATATTTGTTATCAAATAGCTTATTATTATACAAAGTTTTTTTTGTATAAATTACAGTCAATAACAAGGGGTAAAGACTTTGCACTCCAAAAAATATTCCAGGCACCAGGTGGGGGTGTATCCTTTTTATAGGAACATAGGAATTTTCAGCGAGAAGTATGATGTCTCGAGTTGAGTATGTGATCTCTAGCAGTGTCAGCACCAAAGTCTCTGGCAGAGTGAGATGCCCTGCAACAGTAATTATCCTACAGCTTTACCTGCGGGCAAGTTTTCTCCTGATTCCAGTCATAAACAATCATGTTTTGGCTTATAACACTTGCTTGAAAATTCTTCTCTGCTTACTGTGGTAACCAACTTAGGTTGTTATGTGTTCTGAAAACAGAATTTGATAGTCCTAGTGTATATCTAAGTGTTTAGAGTCAACTGAGATCTTGGCTTCAGTGATGTCTTATTAACATGAGTTCTGTAAAGTAATTGTGTATTCTTGGAAAAAGCATTTGCTCTTGGCTGAAGTGAGGGAAAGACCATTACTTCTCCCTGAGAAACAGCCCTCCTTCATTCCCTGAGAACTTTTTCACCTTCTCTTGTGACATGCCTGCAAATCCACTGTATTTCTTTCCTGATATAGCACTAATCTGAACCAAAACATGCTTTCCAAGTAAGAATATGCATTCAATCCAACATAGGCATTACAGTGTCTGCCATTTCCCCCGGGCATTCAATGTGATGATGGACAAAAAGAGGATAAAACAACAAGTTTAGTCAATATTAGGGAGGAGGCAATAAAATTTTCCAGTGGAACAAAATAGCGGCCAGCCAAATGTAGAAGGAATGATTTATTGATAAAATACTAAAGCAATCTGAAATAAGTCCTGAAGTATTTTTCACTTAGCCTTGGCCTCTCTGAAGACAGTAGAAATACACCTGTCATTTTATTAGGGAAGGATTTTGGCTGCTACATTCTGTAGTACATTTTAGAGTATATAGTTGATAGGTTTTCAAGTTGAGAGGTGATGTTGTGATATACAAACAAAGCAATAATTTACAGTGCACATACTGATAAATATAAGAAAAATTTATACAGATTTTTTCCTAAGGTTATGTATATATTTGGTTCTGAATTTTAAAGTCTAGTAGTTAATGCATGTGGTCTTCAGTGTTCAGAAAGGGCTTGATATTTTTAAATGTAGTATTTAGTATAAAAAAAGTTGTAGTTTGACATTTTTGTTAGTTGTTTATGTGACAATCAGTCTGAAAAGTATTGTTCTTCAGTGCTCAATTTACCCTGAAGCCCAAAAGACATGATCAACCAAGTAAAAATGGCTGCTAATGGACAATCATAAAGTAAATGTCAATTGTTTGTGAGTATTTGAAGAAAGTTATTTACATGTATGCGCTTATATATATATTTTGCATCTATATTTGATTGTGTTAATCTTTTGACACCTTCTGTATTTCACTTCCCCTCTCTGGCCTTAATACCTCAGATTACAGTCGATGGCTGCACATCTGTTTCTACACTGAGAACAGCTAAACTCAATACAACTATGTGTGCGTACACTGCAGCTGATCTCTGCAGAGCTGGACGTTACTGTATTGCAATACCATACAGCACTCAGCATAGCAACAGTCCACGACTAACACAAGTGAGATACTAGTGTAATATCAATCTGGCTATTGATGTGTCTAATTTATTTAAAGGGAACAGCAGTGAATAGTAAATTCATTGCAAAAAGGTGGTGTTTTTTTGTTTTTTTGTTTTTTTTTTTTAAATGTCATATTAGTAAAATAGTAACTCTGAAAAGCGTACGACATGAAATGTTCTAAAAAGAATTTAACCCTCCCGACCAAGTATGTTGTACTGACCTGAGAGCTCTTGCCGGTCTTTGCATCTCCTGACACAATCACAATTTGATTCTGAAGCAAACTTTCCATGAAAGTGTGTTTCTCTTTCCATACTGGAAGTTCTTCTCTTTCTTTCATAAGTTTATAATAACGGGAAGAGTGAGGCAAGCCATCAAAAGGATTAAGCTCTAAATCTTCTCCACATACTAGTATTTCCTCTTCATCCCCATCGCTGCAGTCAAGTAATTCTGAAAGGCAGTGGTTCTCTGGAGAAAAGGTTAAAAACTCCATTTTTATTACATATATTATTCCCAACAAAACCACATTAGTAAGGGAAGGAGCCCTTTGTATTGATTGATCATTCCAGCCCCCTAACCCTGAGGAAATCCATTTCTGCTGGCTTCAGGATTAGTATTTCCCAGCTCTTCAGTTCAAAAGTTCAGTCCTGGGGTCCAGCTGCCTTCCCTGTGGTCTGTTTGTCAGACTTTAAGTGGTTTCATAACCCAAATGAGCCCCGAGGAAAATATATTTAAAAAGTAGTCCAAACTCTTCAAAATAGTGGTAATTAAACCAGAAGAGGTTGAAGAGAAGCTGAGTAGCCTTTGCACTTTAGGAGCCTGTTAAAGCCAGACAGTGAGTAGCAGCCAGTGTGTTTGCTCGTGCTCCCGGCTGCTGCTGCTCGGCCAGGCTGGAGAATAATTGGGAAAGAGCACGCTGAGCTTGGCCTTTATCGCTCCCGGCTGTGCCCCGGCTGCCGTCAACAGGAGGTCACGGGGCGGTTGCTGGGATTGCAGAGGGGGTCATGTGGCCGGCTAATCCCGGCACAAAGGGGTTCACCCCCGGCTGCGGCAGAACCAGCCCAGGGGCTGGGTGCACGCAGTTAGCGGGGGATAACTGTGGCATGAAAGCGTCCATCAGGAAGAGCCAGTGGTTTTATCTGATGTTGTTTGCAGGGTTTTAGAAAGTCGGAGTCATAAAAAGTCATTTTGTATACTCCGTGTATTAACTCTACTTGGAAATCTTGCGAGGCTTTAACAGCGTTGCCATAATTAAAAATCTAAAATATACTTAAAACATCAAAAAAAGCAGAGAGATGCCAATTCTAATCCTTCAAGGGCACCAGAGTGGCCTTGAAAGATGGGGGAAGAACAAATTACTGGCGTAAAGTAACTCTAACTCTTAGGATGCAAAAATAGCAAAGTAGAGTCTTTTAATCTTGACTGATCTGTATTGTAACACAAATATTAAATGACAGTTTTTATTGTTGTTCCAGAGGCAAATCTTCTGTTGAACAATGATACTGATAACGTCTTGATGAACAGACTATGAGCACAATGCTTGTGTGCTTTTTCTATATCAAGTTTTTTCTGCGCTAAGTAATACAATAAAAGTTATTGCCTCTTCTTACAAATTTTTATTGTTTCATACCTTCAGACCATATTGGCTACAACGCTATTGCTGCAGTCTCTGATGACAGCAGCATAGAAAACCAACAAAGAGAAGTAGGAGAAAATCTTTTATTCAGCAGTCTGAATATCTCAATCCAAATGCGATAAGTTTAATTATATGCTGCTCACAAAACAGGCTGATTATCGGCACTTAGAGCGGCTGGCAGCAAAGACTGACAGACTGCCCACTTCGCGGGCCAAAACCCGACGTGATCTTCTGGAGGAGCGTCTCTGAAAGGCAAAGGAGCGGGGGATTTCTCTGCCCACTCTCTGGCATTACGGTACTGCAAAATATGCTTCAGAGTAACCGTCTGTGGGGACGTACCTGGTACCTGTGAAGATGACAGGGTGACGTATCGTGATGTATGTGAAGATGACACTGAATTATGTTATATTCACCTGAATTTGGAAGTTACTTTTCCCGTGACCTTAGTGGATTCCTTGATGTCTAATGTTTTATCTCATTTTCTGTTACATCCTTCCTATTTGTTGTTGCCAACTCACTACCATTGAGATCTTTGCCTCTTTCAGGTGCAGTTGAAATCATAGAATCATATCACAGAATCATAGAGTGTTTTGGGTTGGAAACCCCAGAGCCCATCTAGTCCCACCCCCTGCAGTGAGCAGGGACACCATTACCCAGATCAGGTTGCTCACAGCCCCATCCAACCTGGGCTTGAATGTTTCCAGGGACGGGGCCTCCACCACCTCTCTGGGCAACCCCTTCCAGTGCTTCACCACCCTCATTGTGAAGAATTTCTTCCTTACATCCAATCTAAACCCACCCTGTTTCAGCTAATCACTCGGTAAGTCTTTGTTGTCACGAGGGGAGTGGCAGAGCACAATCCCACACAGGCCATTCTTTGTGAAATTCACCTTATAATGACATGAAGCGAAGAGGGAAATTGCTATGTTCCTGCATTTTGCTGTTCGTATGCTTAGCAACAGTAGCAGTATGTGCTTTCTTCAGGTGCAGTATAGGCTTGTTTTTTTTCTGAACATAGGAACGGGGGAGCAATATTTGCTGGTTCATTGAACAAATTGGAATGGTCATACCACAACATTTATTTTTTGGTTTTCCTTTTTGATACCTGTAATGGAAGAGAGCAAATTTAAAGAAGTTACCAGATGAAGAAGAATGTTTACTATTTGAAAACCATGTATTATGGAACTAATATTCCTTTCATGATAATGAACGTTTTAACAGAACAGGTTGTTAACTGGTTTACCTTATTTATCTTTGCTAAAAAGGGCAGTGTAACAGTTTTCTCCTGCTCTTCAGCCAGGTATCTGATTGAGGACTTTTTTGAGGTATCTGATTGAGCTTTTTCCTGGAGCATCAGCCCAAGAGCTCTCTGCAGCCAGCTCCTCTGGCAGTCAGGAGTCTCACAAGCACAGCCACGCACTGGGCTGGGAGCGTGACTGAGCGCTGCCTTTGCAAATGAAGACATCCAAGCAGGAGCTCCTTGCTACCCAATATGCCTCATTGCTGTAGCTCTGCCATTTTCTTCCACAGTACTGGCTTCTGATCTCGCCTCTTTTAGTCCATGGTTTTGACCTCATGATGTCTGGCTAGTCTGTCCTGCTCCCCGTCACTCCACCTGCTTTTGAGCGTTCTGTTGAACGTCTCCCGTAGTGCCGCTGCAGTTGTTCTCGGCGTTGGCTTTGTGCAGTGAAGCGCTGACTCCGACCGAGGGTGAATCAGAGACCTTTATTGCTTTTACAGCTGTGCTTATATAGTATTAACTGCTAAACACGCGACATAAACAAAATCTTAATTGGTTAATTACTGCTGACCATGTGCTCCTTCCTTTACTGTGGTTGGTTAATGCTTCTTGATCACGACATCCTTATTGCTCAGTTAAAAGCTGGGTTCCCAGACCCTGCTTATCTTGTTTCTTCGGTGTCTCTTGGTTTTGCATACCCAAAATACTTCACACGGAAAGAGGCATATGTTTTTCTTCTCTAGAAATACTTCTTATGGACAAAGGTGCATATCTTGAAAGTCGAGTCCTAATTAACTCCTGTTCTTCCACAGCTTTGCTATTTAAATAGCAAGATCTCTTCTTCCCTTTGGAGTGTTGCGCCCTTTTCTGATCTAAGGCTTCTTGATCATCTCTTCTGATTGCTGTCATTATAGTAGACCCCTAAGGATTTACAAGATATACTTTTTAACATAGTACAGGAGGATTTAATTAATTCTAGTAAATAACAGAAACACTTGCTGCAGATGAGACCTTTTAGTAAATTAGGGTATAAGCTGCTTTCAAAGATATCAATGAGAACTTTGCTATTGATTTAAATTATATGTTGTTGTTCTGCAAGTGCTTATGAAAATGTGCTGTAGGAAAGCAATAAATACCACATAACATATTCTGTATCTTTAATAAAGCCTTGTTAATATATAGGTGCTATTTTCAGCTTTGCTATTAAATCTTTCAGAGGAGGTGAATTTTCCATGTGTACTTTATACAGAATTTGGATATGTAATATCAATGGTATTACAATGTTCTTTCTTCTCTGTTTTATTTTTCTTCCCCCATTTTGGCAGCAATAGTTTGCAATCACAATGGGAATTTAAGGGTGTGGCTTCTTTTTTCCCCAACAATATTGTTTAGATAGAGAGTTTCAGATTAGATTTACTTTATTATGAAGCAAATGAAGCCTATGAAATAGGAATGTGAAGTATATCACATTATAAAGAGAAAAATTATAGTTTATTATAGTTTATTCTTGTTAGATGAGAACCAGCAGTTACTGTCAAGAGAAGTTCCTCTTTCCATCCCATTTTCCAGCACAAAATCTTTTGATGCCAAGTCCCTCCAGCACTCGTGTGTATATTCACCAGGACATGGAACTGCATCTTTGCAGCTGAAAGCAGAGGGGCTGTTCCTAACCTTGAGTTACATTTTTCCTGAAGGCTTTGCTAATTTTCCTTTTTAACATAAAAAAAAAAAAAAAAGGTGTATGCTGCTAACATTACTGCTTGTGTGCCTGGTGCAACACCCACTTGCCCCCCTGCACTTGAGACCAGGAGCTGTCATCTGTTTGTTTTTTTTAGTGAGACCAAATGAGGGTTATGTGGAGCCAATGCAGTTCAGAAGACAGATGGCCTCCAGAAGTCGACATCTTCTTGTTTCACCTACCCAGATAGCTTAGTTTATTCCCTCGGACTGGATCATCCTACTGAACCACCTCTCATTTCCCATGGCCTGAGGCTGGTGGCCTCAGTTGTGGGACCCCAGGGCTGGGAAGATGTCCAGGACAAGGAGAAGCCCGGGCTGTCCCCTGGACCCACGGCTCGGCCAAAAAAGCCCAAGGGGCAGCCAGCCTGTCAAGGCAGGGGGTGCAAGCGGGAGGGTTGGGCAATAGCTAGGTTTTGGTCTGTGTTAAGTCCTCATTGAAGAGCTTTTCCGTGACAAAAGTAGGAGAGAGGATGGAGACAGGGCTCTCCTTGCATGTAATAAAAGCTGAACCAGTAACCTGTATGCATAAACCCACTGGAGCTGATTGCAGGGGCAGGCAGCGCCAAGCACTGGTGGAACCTGGAGGTGAGAACATCACCGTGATTTATGGAGTTCCATCACTAAAAATGACACTTCAATAGTCTCTGCAGGATTTTTTTTTTTTTTTTTTTTGGGGGGGGGGGGGGATGTTGCTTTTTATATTCCAGTGAATATGAAAGCTTGGTGCCTGGCCAACAGACAGCAAACCGATGTGGAAAAAACCCCTCTCGTGAAGATTCTGCTAGCTTCTCCGTTGGCCTACTGACAGCAATGTTTAAGCTTGGTTATACTGTAACTGCATTGCTGTTTGTTGAGCAAAATGTACAACTAAAATAGAGAATTTCCATCATATAAGAGAGAGTGGAGCAGTACAGATGAGTTTTACACTTCTATTGTGTTTTAATTTCCACTTAAGGTTTTGTTGGCTGGTGAAATATTATTAGTTTTGCATTACTGCTCTTAAAAGTACTGACAGCCACTGATAGATTGGTTTAGCACAAAGTGTTTCAAGTCAGCAAATAAAAGAAAAAAAAAAAAAAAGGCTAGTTTTAATTCACTGGTTGCCCAGTATTGAATGAGAATGTTATGGGTTTGGAGCTGAAATTGTGCATGTGTAAGCAATGTACTTGTTTGGTTTTGAGATTCATCATTTTCACATTTATGTGGAAATGAAGTAAAAGTATATTAAGACACTATTTTTTCTCCCCCTTGTTTACTAATTGTGGATTAAAATTGGAATTCACTTTAAAATCATAATATAATTGTTTTACATATTCAATAATATTGAAAATAATGACAAAAAATATAGTATTTTAAAATTCCCATCGGATTTATTAAGAAAAGGAAGTGTAGCCTAATAGCTAGTGACTTGACATGATAGTTTCAGATTGAAACAAGATTGAAATCAAGAAAATATGCTCTTTTCACATGGAAACTATAATGGTCAGAAGCTGGTTCATTATTTCCCACGGGCTCTGGGTACAATGCAGTGACTGCTCAGTTGAGTAATGGCAATAAATGTAAACTGCTTGAGTATTAGTTCCGCGAATGGGTTGCAGTGAGTTCAGGACTTAATACAGTTTGTCATTAACTGACATGAATTTTAAGTTTTATTTTTAAAAGGAGAAAAAGTAGATTAAATATACAGTTTCAGTGTTTTATTAATGGTTCTGCATCCCACCCACCCCAAATCAGTAGCGGGAGCAATTTTAATTGTTTTCATTAGTGATCTCTGGTATCCTTTTGTAGATAAGGATATGTAAGATTAATTTATGTACCATTTGAGCCTAAACAGTACTTCTGGAAAGACCTGGCGTTTTGTCCCTGTGGAGTGACAGGCATCAGGTTCCCATTAGTACCGCACGTAACGCACCCGCCGAGCAAACCTAGAGCCGCCGGGATTTTGCTGAGAGTGCTGAGCATGTTCATTTCTGTGCCAGCTGGTGGGAAGAAGGTGGTGAGGAGAGAGGTTGGGAGGTGACTGCCAGGGCCCCGTGTCCCCAGGTCGTCTCCAGGAGAGGACTGCGGGATGGACTGGCTTGGAATGCGTCACAGGCAGAATGCCACTAACTTTCAGAATTAAAAAAAAAAAAAAAAAAAAACAAACCAAAAAACAAACCAAACCCCAAAAAACCAAAAAAACCCCAACCAACCAAAAAAACCTGAACAAGCTCAAAACATGTTTTCATGTATATTACCATATTTAACACCACCATTTGCTTAATGAAACCACTGGCTTTCTCATTTTCTGTAGTATAGCTGTGTGAGGACCTTAGCCTCAGAGCTGTCAGCCAGGCATCAGATCTGTTTGTTTACTCTTCATTTGAATGATGACATGAAAAGCAAACAGGCGCTATATGTCTCTTTTGCAAGTACTTTTCTTCCTGAGGTGTTTTAGAGAATGGCTTTAAGTGTTATTTAAACACCAAGACATCTTAAAAAGACAGATGATAGGTGGCCTAAATGGAATTTTATTCTAATTTATTAGTGGTTTTTTTTAACGTAATGGGATATCTTCATCTGTTTTCTATTCTCTTTATGTTGTTTAGAAAAAGCGGGACCAGCATTCTCTTTTCAAGCCATTAGGATAATATTCATGTGTAAGATAGACTTAACGCTTTCCAGAGCTGGAACAGCAGGAGGGGGAGGAGGAAGAAACAGATAATTCGTAGGGAAGAGAATAAAGGATATTTTGAACTTGGATTTGAAATGAGATGAAGCGTCAGCTAGACAGTATTAGTACAGTTTGTTCCAGATGACAGGAACTATAGAGAAGTAGTTTGGGCAGGGGCCAAAATGTCTGATGGGGAGGCAACAAAAACTAGTGTTGTAGCAGCGTGGGGAATAGAGAAACATCAAGCTGTCTGTCGCAGAGTGCTTTTGCTTTACAAACTCATGAAAAATTTTCTATGGAAAGTCTCTTGGAACAAGCTGTGATCTATGCTTGTGAAAATATTAGTGATATGGTTACGGTTTTTTTTCTTTGAATGAGAAGGCCGAAATATTTTCATGGCCTGGAATATGAATTTCTGGATTTTGGGGAGGTAAAGTGGAGCATATGGAAGGGATGTTGAACAATGAAAGAGAAAGGTGTGCAATGTAATGGAAAATGAACACGGTGAAGCATTTACAGATCGCGGTAAATAGTGTTAGTGATAGATTTATGGGCAGCTGACGAGGGATCAAGTGGAAGGCAAACCTTTGGTCACCTGGCAGGCAACAGGCTTTTGCAGTTGATGAAAAGGAGCCGTGATTTAACCCAAAGGGTTTGAGAAAGGAGTTAGATGGGTTCTTGGAATTACCTAACCCAAAGGAGAAGATGTTTCCGACTGTAGAAGGGGTTGCTGCAGAGACGAGCAGACCTGCTGGGTCAGCAGTGGTGGCTGAGCAGTTGTTTTGGGAATTCAGGGCTTCAGCTTTCTTCACAACTTTGGGCAGCGGCATGGAACTTTTAGAGTGGTCATTGCTACTCTGATAGATGGCAGAATGAGAAGCCTCTTTAGAATTAATTTTCTGTCTTCTAAGGTATTCCAAATGCTTCTTTAGGATTTGAGTGATGTGGCTGTTTTTTATATTTGCCTAATAAAATATATTACACACACCTCCCCCAAGTGGTTTTACATCACAGGTGTCTGCCTTTCTCTACACAGAGGTCTATTCCTTTCTCTGTGGGTATGGATTTCTAATGCTTTCGATCATGCAGAATGGAAAAAGCATACATAAAGTTAATCCAGTTTATTCCTTAATATATAAAGAAGTATTTTGTGACTGCGTTTTTGTAAGTAGAAATTTTATTGATTTGTTTTGCATTCCAAAAATTTTCATTTATTAGTACTTGTTTATCTTTACTAAGTTTTAAGGAACTTGTAACTTATTTAATGAAGCATGAGATGTGAAAACGTTGCACATTATGGATGTCTTCTGATAAGTAAATATTGCTTCTGCAAAACAGAATGCTGCAGTACTGCAGATGAAAACCGAGGCAAAGGGGTGAGAACTTTGCCTTTATGAAGAATTGGCTTTGCATGCAATTTTCTTCCAGTTCTGTTTGAACTGAGCTGGAGTTGACGTGGCTGTTTTCCTCTGATCACACAGTTACAGTCACTGGGAACTGGCAAGGATCAATGTGCTCCGAAATAAAAGTTTGTTTTGTTTTGACGTTAGAGATTGTTTTCACGTGACACTGCCCCGGCTCGGGGCCTCTCAGCTGCGTTTGGTCACTGGCACTGTTGTGTTTCCTTACAGAGCTGTTGTAACGCCCTCGTCATCGACATAAAACCTGAAAATCCCATGTCAGTGCTTTGGCCACCATTTTGCATTGATTTTGTCCAAAGTGTTAGAATGTTCCTACCCTAATCAGGTCAGTAGGAGTTTTGCTACAGACTTAAATGGAGTCAGTCTTCATTCTTTGGCTTTTACCCTATGGTCATTATTCAAGCCAAAATATTAGGGAAGTCAATGTGAATTGGCATGGCTATATTCTGCCAAATCAAGTCCTTCTTGTTGTATATGCAGATAATATTTAGTATGAATGTCTGCTTAATTATAGATGCAGAACTAAATGTTTGACCTTTGAATTTAATGGGAATTTTGCCATTGATATAAATCAAGCCAAGTTTTCTTTCTGAAGATGTTAATATATCTATGAGATGTGTGTGGTTAAAAGAATTATGGAAATGTAGCTTATTTTCTCAAGGTACACTAACCCTTTATGTGAGGTCAAACTTCATTATAGTTTTCAGATGCAAGTGAAAAAGTAAATGTTAGATAATGAGTGATCTCTTGATCCTGGATTTCTGTTTACCTCTCTAGAAGAAAGCAAATACAATTTTACATGTTATTTAAGGAAAATACCAGCTTCATTATTTTTCCTCTTTTTCAGTAACTATGTTGCTTCTTCTGAGAAGATTTCACCTTTTATGTCACCTTAACTTTGAAAGCTTCCAGAGAGATAACTTTGACTTTATGTTTTAGGTTAACTTTGAAGAAAATTGTCTCACTGTTCTAGTAAAACTTTGCTATTCCAGACTGCAGAAAAAACATAGGTGGGAATGAGTGGGAGAATACAGACTTCTGATAAATTGTTTGTTTATACTGTTTCTCTGTGCTCCAAAAATAAACAGAGGTAAAAAGGGATTTGAAATCATTTGGGAAATGTTTGAATTTTTAAGTTCCTTTGAGTAGGTCCTAGTTACCTAGACAGGTTGGCAGCAGAAATGTAATGATAAAAAAGGGTGGATTACGTCATCCCCAGCTCTTTCTGAAGGCTTCTTCGCAGAGATCTTAGCTGGATGGAGAGCTCAGCTCCTCTAGTACAAGTTCTCTACTTTTCTGGTTTTTAGGATTTTTGAAGGTAGTAGGAAGTGTTGAAGGTATGTGTTTGCTAATACACCGTTCTCCATTGTATGCTTCTGGAAACTGCGCAAATTGTAGTTGGCAATGTGTAAAAGTGTAACGGAACAGGAAGCTTAGAGGACTCCTTCAGATTAGATGCCGCTTCGTGTCTTTGCAATGAGGGACAACTTTTCTGTGGGGAAATGAAACCATTTTATCAAAAGAGCAGGCACCTACCACAATAGCTCAGGTCCTTCAAATTTAGCCGCTGTAGTAATTCAGACTGTACGTTGAAAGGGAATGTGCCCTGAAAAAGGGATGTCTTACACAGAGAGGAAGTAAAATCTTGCTCGAAGGATTTATACCGCCTAGGTGGAGAACATGAAATCAGCTGGCTAGGCCGTAAGGATGTTGATGAACCTAGTTACCCACCGCTTTTGGTGGCCACTGTGTTGTACGAAAGTGATAGAAGTTTTACAACCAAGGGGTATAATTAACTAATAACATGTTAAGAATATATTTGTAAGGTATTTTTGTCATAAGAGAAATAGTTGCGTTGACATTTAGCTCGCATAGGCTTAAGTGGAATGAATGCAGAATAGTGTGAATCAGAGGGAGAATAAATAATGAGTGGGTTTTGTTAAATGCAACAGGATTTATGTTACTCATTGGCTCAAAAAATACAATATTCATACTGTTTTGGTACACTATAGTATAGCTCACAGAAAACATGTGAAAACATATGGCTTTCTCATAGTGGTTTCAAACCGGTAACTATTATCTCACAATGTTTTAAAACATAACTGAAGAGCAAGTTAATTTTTTTAAGAATACTCCATTCACAGCCTCTGTAAATGGACACTTCTTAAGGAAACCTAGCAATATTTTTCCTTTATGAAAGGAAATTTATGTAAAAATGACATTTTTAAGAACCAACTGCAAGTGTCGATGTCGTTGGGCATCGCAGCTCCTCAGGAGTGTGGAGGTGTTTTCAGAGTTTGACTCTCACCCGCTGGCTTTTTGAGAACTACTTTCTTGCCAACTTGACTGTCAAACATCCTACTAATTTGCAAAATCAAAGGATTTCCTCATCTTATTGGAAGTGCACCTTCCACTCTTCTGCGATTTTTATGGGATCTTGATTTCCCTGAAGATCTATAACACCAAACTTTCTCGCCTCTTTTCACCCTTCACACAGATTTTTTCCTCATTTATGTATTTTTTGCATTATATTAATGCTTATGAAGAGTCACGTTTTGTTTTCAAAATTATCTTTCTTATATTTTTTGTTATTGGAAATAGTTTAACTAGAAACACAAAATGCTGGTTAGGTTTAAAATTGCTTGCCTTAACTGAATAGGTCTTGCCTAGTTTAAAATTCCTGCGTATGGATTTTTGTTGTCCTCACTTTTTGGGTGTGTGTTGGTACAGCAGCGCTTCGCACCATGTGTTTTGTCATCTGGTCTGTAACAGCAGGAGGGCAACCATCTCTGCTTTTTGCTATCATCACAAAAATAGAGATTTTCCTTTTATGCACTCAGGAAACTCAGGATTTGAGATTGAATGGTTATTGGTTAATTAAGCAGCTCTTTGTAGACCTTTACATGCATGATGATTTACAGTATTTTTAAACATTCTGTATTATAATACCAATATGTTTCTTTTGTTCAGATTATATATATATAAGGGTTTTTTGGTTTTGTGTTTTTTGGTTTTTGGGGTTTTTTTAAAGAAAATATTAAAATAGAAGGGAACTTCCAAATCGTTATTCCAAATGTTGGGTTGTTCGGTTTGGTTTTTGTTTGTTCGTTTCCTAGATTCGCTTGCTTTGTGACTTGGGCTGCGTGTTGGTATACAGCAGCCCAAAGCCTTCCTGTAAGCATGTGGCATCTCAGATTTGTTGCAAAGAAATTCAGTAAGAGTGACTCTACGTGTATAGAAATATTTATAGTGAGTAGAGACTGCATTAAAACTGAATGCATCGGCTCAGTATGCTAGAATGGCAACCATACCATATTTCTAAAATAATCCAATGCAATAACTTGAGATATTATTTCTCCATCAAATAGTGAATTTAGAAGTTGATTCTGTTGCGTAGATAGAGATACAAAATACGTGCATAGTTTTTGTGTGTGCTTGTGGTTCTCCAAGCAAACAAATGCTAAATCAAATGATAATATAATTTATTATCGATTGTCCAAAATCCTTTTTCTGATATGTGAAAATATTTACACCAACTGTATTATAGAAGTAATGATTTGAAATATTTATTCATTTTTTTAGGAAAAAAAATAAACCACATCCTCCAGTTACAGAAGTGATACACCACCATATTCAGTTGCTTTGGGCCCCGTAAGAAGCAGATAGAAGAGGATCATAAGGACAACGGTTATAATATCCAGTTGAAGAAAGGAGATCCAATGTTGCATACTTACGGAGTCATATATACGTAGGTCCAAAGTTAATGTGGTACTGTCTTCAGATTTGGAAAGCATTTTAAAACTGAGAGTGACTGAAAAGCTGAATATTTGCTGTATCTTTTGCTAAAATAAAATGTAAAATTAGAATTTGGCATTATATTATTAACATTTAAAGTAATTTATTAATAAATACCTTGAATAATACCATTTTTTAGCAGTAAATATTATCAAGGAGTATTTTTCTACTCTGCTGCACGTGCATTTTTTTTCAGAAGGGGACATTCTAAGTCCTGAATAATTTCAGAGCTGCGGTATACCTAGGGATCTGCCACGTCTACCTTCTTCAGATCTACCGTGGTGTGGTTTCTTATATAGAGAGTCAGCCACGGAGGGGTAACATGCACAACTTCTATTGACATCCCTGGGGCTGGCTGGGTTTTTTTTCCCTGCTTATGTGTTAGGCATCTCCCAAAGAAGCTCTTGACAGTTCTGGAGTCACTTGTAACAAACCAGTACTTGCCATAGATGACATGTACATTTTGACATAGATGACATGACATTTTGAGGTACTGTCACCAATGAGTATTGAGTCTTCCAGTTTCCCCTTCCTTTGAAGGTGGAAGTGGTGGTGGTAGTAAAATTCCGAGTTTGGTTATAAAGGCTCCACACTTTGGTCCTTTTCCTACAGATGAATGTGTTTTCTGGTGCACATATAGTAACGTCCTTTGAAAAGTTACGTAGGAAAGTTCGTCACTAGGTGGCAGAATTAGACTGTATCAGTACTAACATTTTTTATGATTTATCCAGTTGGCTTTTTTCTATTCCATAAATACCTCTTTGGCTATATTCTATGACCTGCATTCAAAAATATCTAGATGTTAAAATAAATTCAGCTCTTTTGAACGAGTATTTGTTTAATAGCAGTTATAGTATGCTGGACTTCAGAATGGTTGCAAATATTTGATTAATACTTCACTTTGGATTTGTGACAAAACCTACTTCTCTTCTGAAATCTTCACTCCCACATTTTAGAAGTATTTTAGTTTCAAATTTGTAGATGATCGATAAATGAAAACATGTAATTCCCCTTTGGTGTTTTCCAAAGAAGTGTAATATTCAGACATTGCTTTAACTACCTGTGCAGAGGTATTTATATATGCAAATGTATTTTCTTGTCTCTAAATGCCATTTTTCATATGAGAACAGCTAATTCACAGGCACAGGTAAGGTTACTCACAAATGAGGTTTTTCCTCTGTACGACAATTTTAAATCTCTTTAGTTGGGGACATAAACAAAACTGAAGAAGCTCTACTCTAATTGGAAAAACAGTGATTATAGCATTTGTATTCTGGTCTTAGTTTATGACTTAGGTTATATTGAAAAAAAAAAAATCATTGTGTTCCAATATAGATTATATCTTGGTGCCTAGATATGACAGATGCATCAGCATGGGAGCAGTAACGCAGAACTTGAGGACATTTTATTTGGAGGGTTAATGCATATGTTTTGAAAACATTGTAGAAAAATCTCTGATCACTTGCTATGTGCTGAAGTGTTGGGAAAGTGTTTGGAATATTTGAAGGAACACGTGAGACTCTCTTTTCTTTTTAGAGGATGTACTACACAGCGTGTCGTAGGTGGCTGTGAACCAAGAGTGTCCTACAGATATCCATTAAAGGTCAGTGGCCCTAAAGGAGCTTTTGCTTATAGTCCAGTTATCTCCATGTTTCCTACTAGAAAGCAGTGGATTTTAAATTATAATGGAATAACTAATTCAAAGGCTTCTTAGAAAGATTAAAAAAAAATAGGAATGCTTAAAAAAATGACATTAGGGAAATCAGGTAATTTAATACTCAGATTAACTAATAGGGGCTAAAGTTATTCTGTAGGTTAAATTAGAATAATAATAGTCTCTAGAGTGCTCTCTAACATAATTTTAAAAATCAAGAGTACAACATTACTTAATTTCCTTCTTTCCCCCCCCCCTTTATTTTTTTTAAATATTTTTTCAAATCTTTTTTCCTTGGTCATTCAAGGTAAACAGGTGGAAAAGCAGCTGTGCACTTTTAATGTAGCCCGCCTCATGCCTTCTGGATTTAGGAAGAATATGATTATGATACCAGAAATATTTCTATTCATGAAAGTGTAGACATGCATGCTCCTTCCTGTGACTTTTTTATTAAGAATGTAAGTTCCATTTCCATTCCGGTGTCCGAGACACTGGTCAGTGACTACCTTGCCTTGAACATGTTGTACTTCTGAAGTTGCTAAAAATTGTTGTTGGAGGTGCCCGGTGGGATGAGACCAGCTACAGAAATGGTGTTCCTGAGCAGGCAGAAGCAAGAGTAGCTTCTGTAACTGGCAGGTGTTCAGCTGTCATGAGAATAATACAAAAATCATCAATGATGAAAAAAATCTTCAATGATGAAAATAATAAATATTTTTTCTCTAATAAACATTCTCAGGCTTGAATAATGTCTGCTTGGAATCAGGCAACTCATTTTCAAGTTTTTCAGAAGTTCTAGTTTTGCATATTCTTAGATAACAACTGAAATGACTTCAGGAATTAGTTTTTTACCATGAGCCTTTTTTGCCTTTGCATTAAATCTCCAAGTCGACATTGCAAATGTTTCTTCCACAGTGAAGGAGAGCTCTCCTACAATGTGAACATATGTTTTTATAGCTGCTTTTGATGTTTAAAACTGATAGTGTTTAAGAATTGTTGTATGGAATATTTGAGAGACTTAGATGCAGTAAAGTAAGCTTAAGCAGATTCATTCGTTTCGGAGCAGATCTTCCAAAGCTGAGGCTTATTTCTTCATGCATTTGTAACAAACCTTCAGCTTTTCAAGTGACCAGAGCTTGCTTAAAATATTTTTTTTTTTTTAAAGTTGAAAAGTATTACTGTACAAGTTGTCCAGATCATTACAGGCAGCATCTAATCTCTGGCATAACCTAAGCAGTAGGATTTGCTATTCAAATTCTTGCTCGTGGCTGAAATGGAGTAACTGTGGTGAATCCACTACAGTAGTAGTTCCAGAGATTAATTACCCCTGTTAAAAAGGTACACCTTGTTTCTGGTGTATACTTCATTACTTTTAGTCTCCAGCCCATGCATTTTACTCTGCCTTTGCTTGCTACGTTGAAGAGCTGAGATGTTATCATCCATTTTTGTTCCCTGTTTAGACACTTTCTAACTGCATTCAAGCTTTTATATTTCATAACTGCACAAAGCAGGAATCTCTTTAAGTAGTTTTGCTCTACGTTGGTTGGTTGGTTGGTACGTTGGTTGGTTGGTTGGTACGTTGGTTGGTACGTTGCATTGCAGATTAGACCATGCTGCCATCCAGACATCCAGAAAGTCTTAGAACGATAGAATCATACAATTGTTTAGGTTGGAAGAGACCTTTCAGACCATGGAGTCCAACCTCTAACCCAGTACTGCCAACCCCACCACTAACCCACGTCCCTGAGCACCTCATCTACCCGTCTTTTAAATCCCCCCAGGGATGGTGCCTCCCCCGCTGCCCTGGGCAGCCTGTGCTAGTGAAATTATATTTAATATTAACATTTCGTACTATCTGATACACATGTATTTAACATACGTGTGTTTGTGTGTATATCTGTGTATATATACACATATGGACTGAATAGAAAAAGAAGTATAGTTTAAGCCTGAAACAACTTGTTGCTCCAACTGGTTTTTGTTACAGTTTATTTCCAATTAACATTAAAAATATTTTTAAAATAGTGTCTGTGTATTATACGCAACAAAACAGAATAGATTTCTAATTTGTATTCAGCTGGAAAGAGGTTCAATAAATCAGAAAAGAAACTACTCATTTGAAAGAAGTTTTCTCTCCCCCTTTGGTAAAGTACAAGAGAATTCTGCTTAAATGAAGCATGCAATTTTAATCAATTGTACCCTAAGAAAAGAAGACAAACAGCTGCTTCTAGTTAATTGGTGAATGTCTTCACCAATGGACTCATCATTTATTCACTGCTTTCAGTGCAGCCTTAAATTCTGTAAATAAAGGTATTGTCACCACGCGATATGACTGCCTGTGCATTTGCAACTAAGCAGCTCAGATAATACATGAGGAATTTATTTCAAAAGACAAATATGTGACCTTCACCCTCACAGATTCATTGTTTTCATCTAATAATCACATTTCCTGTGAAAGGTCATATCTCTTGTGTGAAACCAAGGGAAAAACATGTTTAATCTCCCTAGCTGAAAGATTAATTTCTTGTTAAGGATTATACCAAACTGTGAAGATTTCCCACTCTGAAAAAGGTTTCTCATGTAGAACCACATACTCTTGTGGGTTGGAAGGGACCTCCAAAGGTCATCGGATCGGATCTAGTTACAGCAGGTTGCTCAAGGCCTTGTTCAGTTGAGGTTTGAAGCTGTCCAAGGGTGGAAGATCCCACAGCTTCTCTGTGCTCCAGTTTCAGTGTTTTACCACCTCAGGGTAGAATAGTTTCCTTATATCGAGTTGAAATTTCCCATCATCCAAGGTGAGTATGTTACCACTTGTCCTTCCATTGTGCACTTAGGGGAAGAGTGTCTCCACCCTCTCTGCACCCTACAGTTGGGAGCTGAAGGCAGCCCCTCCTCACCTCCTCTACTAAAGAGAAGCAGCCCAGGTCCCTCAGCCTCTCCTGGAAAGCCAAGTGCTCCAGCCCCTGGCCATCTTGGTGGCTCTTTACCGAACTTGCTTCAGTATGTCAGTGTACTTCCAGTACTTCATTTCTTATTTTCCTAGTCCTTACATTTCTGTGTTGTAGCCATCCGTAGCTTCATTTCAAATGAATTGACTCTGAATCCACACCACGGTGGCTGTGCGAACCATGTGGCTCGGCATGCAGGTATGTGTGACCTTTGCAAGGAAGTTTAGCAGATGAAATTCCAAGGAAAAAAAGTAGTTTTGACAACCATTTTAAAATGCAGATACATTAGTATAAATAGGAAAGTCACAATGATGAGTACAAGTAGGTAATGTGATTGCATCCGATTGCCCATTTATGTTATGTCAGTGATTTGAGACTGTAAAATATGACTTGTTTGGTTCAATTATTTCACCAACTAAATTGGTACATTACTGTCTATCTTTCATCTAAGTGTATATATTATAAATCAAGGAGAGAAAGGGATATAAACATTTTGTACCTGTCATTTGCTTGACCCCGTCTTGGCTCTCCAATCTATTGGCTCTGTCCCATTTAGTCCATACATAGCATTTCCATCTTAAGCTTTTAATCTCATTTTTCCTCTTCTCTATAGGTCTTCATTTAGTTGTATTTATTTTCTGCAAGCTCTCTGTTACTTTAATTTATAGCACCTCTTTTGGCTTGGGATTTTGTCCTACTCCCACTTTCTGACTTCTCATTTGAAGGTTTGCAGTGGAGCTGCAAAGTTTTCCACGGGAGTATAACACAGCGAGATATAAGACTTCAACTTGACAAAAGTTTGAGTGTTTTCTTCTTCCTGTTCTTTCATACTTTTTCTCTCATCTTGTCTGTGTCTCCTTTTCTTTACCTTCTCCTTGCAAGTAATTTTAGCAGCTAAGCACTATCACTGCACTCAGCTGTTACGGTTTTTGTCTTTTGTGTTGCACTTGCCTCTAGGTTTGTTCTTCATATTTTGGTTTTGCAACTTGTTTCTTTGAGCCCCTTCATTGTCCTTCTTTCCTCCCTTCACACATGTCATGGCTGTTAGGGGCCTCTCCTCTCTACGTGGTTCTGGGACTGAAAAATACTTGCTTTGCATTACCTACCTAATAAACACAAAGAACTATAAAAATGCATAAGCTTTGTTTTTGTTTTAATAAAATGAGATAAAATTAACTGGCAAGCAAAAGAATACAAACTCTTCATTTGATCCTACTTTTTTCCTTCAGAAGGTATTTTTAAGACAAACTCTGAAGCCATTTCAAACTCTCCGAAGAAGGCCATATCTGAAATAGTTTGGCATATTAATATTAGTTCTTATCACAAGTTTGAATAATATGACATGAAACATAGCTAACTGGAAATTGTGATACGGATTCTGTTGTTGGAATAAGTAAACTGGAAGCTAAAAGATAGCAGCACATCGTATTATGAAACATGAAGATTAATCATCTACCTGCAGCAGCTTAATACTCTGCAACTAAAATGAATTTGTCCAACTATTTTTTTGAAAAAGTGCTTTCTGCTTTACTTTTTATAGGAGAACCAATGAATGGAGAACAATTCCATTGCCATTAGTGTAAACGATGTAGAGACAGGTTTTTACATTTTTAAGGAGGGTACGAAAATGTTCTGGCCTAAAAGAACAGATTTAGAAGTGTTAAATAGCATTATTATGTTATTTAAATATTCTAATAATGGTGTTACACAATGTTCTGTAAATGTTATTTATATTATAATTGCCATTACAATGGTATAATACCGTAAATGGCATGCTATTGTGCTTTCAAAATTCAATTATCAGTGTATCATCTTTTATATCGGGCTTAGCTGTTATATTTGCAAATTTTACCTAAAATTTTCTCTGCAAGCATTTGTATTGAAGCAAAAAGGGACAGAAGAACAGAAGTGGAAAAGACAGGTATAGAATCACCGAATGGTTTGGGTGGGAAGGGACCTGTAAAGCCCATCTAGTCCCACCCCCTGCCCTGAGCAGGGACATCTCCAACCAGACCAGGTCACTCACAGCCCCGTCCAGCCTGGCCTGGGATGTTTCCAGGGATGGGGCATCGACCACCTCTCTGGGCACCCTGTGCCAGGGCCTCATCATTGCAAAAAATGTCTTTCTCATGTCTAGTTTCTACTTCCCCTCTCTCAGTTTAAAACCGTTCCCCCTTGTCCTGTCACAACAGGCCCTGCTAAAGGGTTCTTCCCCGTCTTTCTTACAGCCCCCTTTAAGTGCTGAAAGGCCGCACTAAGGTCTCCCGGACCCTTCCCCTCCCCAGGCTGAACCCCCCCAGCTCCCCCAGCCCCTCCCACAGCAGGACTGCTCCAGCCTCGGATCATCTCCGGGGCCTCCCCCAGCCCCGCTCCAGCAGAAGATAGTGTGGATATATTTCCTAAATGATACATAAAGACTATATAACATATAAACATGTATATAATCAAGTATCTGGAATGATAACAGTAGCTATATTAAAATAGATGATGTATTTTTTTATGTCATTGCTTTTTCATATCTGGTGATTATGATTTAGAATCTAATTTAGATCACTGTTAAAAAATATCTTGCTAATTTTTGTCTGGAGTTATCTGATATTTTCCAGATTTTGCTATAGGTATTGAAGATGGAAACAATAAAATGCTCATTCAGATGCCTGGCTGGAGGTTACCATTCCCTTAGCCGGTGCATTGTGCAGCTTCTCACCTGCCTAGTTTAAGCCACTTAGTTTAACATGCAGTGACAATGGTTGGAGTTGGTTGAACTTGCACTGACGTAGGTTAGACTTTGCTTGCAGGCTCTCCAGAGGGGATCATAAAATCATAGAAAGGTCTGGGTTGGAAGGGACCCCAAGGATCACAGAGTTCCAACCCCCCTGCCACAGGCAGGGACACCAACCTCCAGGCCTGGATCTACACAAGGTTGCCCAGGGCCCCATCCAACCTGGCCTTGATCACCTCCAGGCATGGTGATTTCCAGCCAGAGAATTGGTGTCAAGCAGCTGAGGGACAATAGCAGGCAGCCCCGTAGCTGTGCCGAGCACAATTACGAGTCTCTGCCTTCGTGTCCGTGTTGTTCAGGAAACTGGGGCCTTTGATATTCCGCTTTTGCCTCAGTTCTGAGCACTGAACGTTGTAGGTCAGAAGTGATGTCTTTTAGATGGGAACTAAAGAGAGGAAACTTTTGCTGTACATATTCTTTATGTATTACTGAAGGTCTATATGTACTCGGCTCTAACCAACAGTGTTTTTTTTCCTCTTCACTAATCCATGTATGTATTCTTAGATTTGCAAAGAAAGAAATCAAACAAAATCGATATCGTTACTTGAAAATGTCTGTCCCAAGCTAAGCTCTAGCAGACTTCCACGTAACACAGGAACACTGCCAGGTAATCAGCAGGCATCCTTCTCTGTGTCAGACCTCTCCATTTCATGTCCATTTTGTGAGGGAGTTGCCTGAAGAAAGTCTATTTCTCCAGATTCAAAAGCAAAGAATCGCTGTACCTCACTGTACACTGTGCTGTGCGTCCTACTGATACCTTCCTTTGTATCCTGAAAGTAGTGTTATGCAATTTTCACTGAAAATATGTAGTCAAATGCCGGTTTCTGTTTGTTGTAGGTCAGTTTTTAAGTCCCTTTTACTGAAGGATTAAAAAGCTGCAGTTAAGTAGCTCAGGTAGGAGAGTTCAGCGTGCTGGACGTGCAGAAGCACTGTTCAAAAGCGTAATGCCAAAGAAAGAGGGGGATGTTTCGGAATTAAATTAATCTGCATTAGGCATTGCTCTGTATTTACAGATTTTAAGGAATTATTGGTAGACTAGATGGTACCGTCCAAATAATGTCATTTTACATCTAAGGTTCTCTAGGTGGCTAATTATGTCGTTAATTTCTAGGATGTTACTAAACGCCACCTCCATTCTCTGTGTTAAAGGGCATCTGTTTAAATTACAGAACCTCAGCATAAAGACTTCTTTTGGATTCGGCAGATGTGCCTTAGTTAAACTGTAAATCCATAAAAACCCTTGTGCGCTGATTGCTGCATTGTTTGACACCTTTTCAACCGTGATGGTTGGCAATCACAGAACTGATGATGGTGGAGAGGCTGACAAAATTGTTGTTAGCCTCCGGCAATCCTATGCGTAAAACCTGTATTCCTTGTGACGATTTCTGTTAGCTGTCTTGGCTTTTTCTTCCCTGTGCTCTGGTCATCCACAGAAGTTCTTTCTCCTACCGGTAGCTTGATACTCTTTAGTAACTCACTTGTGTGCCTGTCCCGCAGTGCTGTATTTAGTTATCTGGTGGGACAGCCACCCACCTTCTGTAGGTCTTTCCCTTGGAGCATCCATGTGTCTACCACCTACCTTCTGCTGGTTTTTTCATTATTTTGGTGAACAGTGCTGGTTTTACTGGGCAGCTTTAGGCCCCACATGCAGCTGTGCTGTCCTGCGTGGAAATTTGATAAATTGTGCAGGAGGGAATGGTGCTGCTTGGTTTCTTTCATCACCTGCCCATCATTGTTGGGCTGCTTAAATGTTTCATGAACTGGTGGGCTCAATCTCTCTATACATTTGCTTTCACGTTGTCCCAAATTTTTTAAGCTTTCTTCTACATTCATTGAAGAAGTGGATGTTACGATTTACTGTCTTTGTTTGAAGAAAAAAATGGGTTGTGTCACGTCTTCATCTCTTTCAAAGTACATATTTGCAACCAAGGAGCTAGGGTTTGAAAACTTTCTGAGCATACAAAGTATTCAAGGATTTCTAGCTATATCACAGTGCAACTCTATATTCAATGGATACGGTGTATTGTAAAACAAGACAGTTACTTTTGCTTGCTGAGATAATGTTTTTAGACTAAATATCTGGACTGTGAATTGCATTTACTCACTCAGCCAGCTTGTTTAAGCGGGGTACCTGCCATGCTTTCATCACTGTCCCACAGGCCTCGTGCAATCCTTTCTAAAAACCCATTTTTGCAGTGTTTCTTAGTTACCTTTTTACTACATATTTAGTAAATGCATTGATATGGTGTAGAGTTATTAAATCAGTGACAGGGTAAACCAGTATATTATTGTATCTTGAATCACGTTATACATTGCTATATCCAAAAATACAAACCTTGTAATGTGAATTTAACCATAATGTATCTGACACTTTGCATATTCATTTCCATGGCGGTTGGTCTGCTTACTAGTGGGATAAATACATCCTAGTACTTGGAAAAGTACTGTGATAAATGTGCTTTCTTATTTAGAAATTAAAAAAAAAAAAAAAAGAAGTGATTTCTTATTTAGAAATTAAAAAAAAAGAAAAAACAAGAAACAAAAAGAAAACTTTAACTATTGTTAACTGGAACTTGGTTTTGACATGATTGACACAGAAATGTTATTTGGCCAAGCACTGCATTGAAGACTCATTAGTTGAGAGAGTCTTAGAGTTTTGTTAATTGTAACCTCTGAGAGATAAATGCAGATAATTAAGCACCAATCAGATTTGGGTCTGACTAATACACAGAACTGAAAAAAGATATCTGTCTCAAGAAAAAAAAAAAAAAGGTTTTCAGCATCAGAATGGTGAGATTTTTGGAGTAGCTATCCAGCTAGCAGGGGAAAAATTCTCATTACACTGAGGACTGTATGTGCTATTTTTTTGAAAGGCATAAAATGATACGGTTGCTTGTAATAGCAGGAGGCTAGACTTGAAGACCTGGAAGATATCTTTAAGTCCTGCATTCATAAATTTTAAGATACATGTATGTCCTGGTTCCAGTTGGGACGGAGCTGGTGTTGCCTCCAGCAGCCC